>JXCR01128253.1:55978-83664 GCA_002079205.1 Phalaenopsis hybrid cultivar | reverse complement strand
ATATATATATATATATATACATACATATAAACAATCTTCTCATTGATATAAACTAAAATTTTGCTTAATAAAAACTTATTTTTGTTCTTATTCCCGCTAAATTTCAGCTCACTGATATTTTTTTTTATCGTATGCAGAGAAAATGTCAGGACTGAGGTTGATTTTTGCTTTTAAAGATGGCTGAAACCTCACACTTAACAAGGAAAGGGTGCCGCAGGGCGGCACCATAGACTTTGACTTGGACTTCTGTCAAGTCGACATGGACTATGAGTGTCCCCTAATGGATGTGGTCAACCGTCGAGAAAATGAAGGGCTACCATCACTGCTAAAGAGTGGCACCAAGGATAATTCCTCGCTGAAGGGGAAAAATGTGATAGTATAGCAAGACCTGATGGAGGGGACTAGTCACCTGCAGTCTATGATAACTGCGCCGACCAGAGGCCTAGTCACTATCAATGATGAAAGACTGCTACGAAGAACTCAACGCAGAAACACCAACCGCCAAAAACATACAGCCTTTCTATGCGAAGAAAGAAGATGCCAAAAGAAGGCAAAGAACTTGCTTACCCTTATCCCTGAGGGAAAAATCTATGATCCAGGCATGAGAGAGACCTCTTCCAGCTTGCCTGCCACAAAAGATGTCTGTGTTTGCTCCATAGCCAGAGACACCATGAGTTTTAGATGCTCTTTGTACGGGTTGTCTGACATGCAACACCGAGATTCCCACACGGACACCAGCTACAGGCGCATTTGTGGAATGCCCGGATTGCAACGTTCTCCACCTAGAGTGTTACAATAATTTGGAGGAGTATTCATCCACTAAGGATGGATTTCAGAGAACTGATCACTCATCAGGAGAGCCATATATCCCGTTAGATGAAAAGTCATATATTCTATTGGAGATAGAGACAACACCAGCTTGGATTCTTACTAATATTGAAATGAGGGAGTACCCTCGACAGCCGTTGATTGTCAGCAAGGTAGAATACTTAAAAATGAGAAAAGTGAACAAAAGAGAGTTTGAATTTTACGAAGAAGTTCAAGGAAGATTCATCAATATACTAGAATGCTTGGAGTTGTACACTAGGGTCCTCTCCGAAAGCGATGAAAGAAGTAATCTTGACTGCATCTTTGATCTGAGAGACAGAGGTCAAGCAAGACTTGTGATGGAAAGAACCTATTTTGAGCCGCAAAAATGGATGTGTGGGAAGGTCAAGATCACTATACAATGTGGTTGCTATTACAACTTCACCAAGGACAAACAAGGGAATCCCCCAGGAATTCTAAGACATGATGAGGTGGATCCGCTAACTACCATGATGAAATGGATGATCAAGAGAATGGTCTGATGAAGTATACTTCCACCCGATTGGATTTCTAACAGTTGCATCATCAACATTTACGAAGAGAGTGATTGCATTCATGCGCATAAAGATCATCATGATTTTGTGAGGCCTTTCTGCATGGTCTCTTTCATGAGCAAAAGCAACATTCTATTTGGAAAAGAAATTAATATGATTAGCCCTCGCAAGTTCAGAGGGTCCGTGGAGATTTGACTACCAGTGGGTTCAGTGTTGGTTCTTAAATGAAATGGAGCAGACATTGCCAACACTGCATTCCATGGGTATGACACCGTAGGGTATCTGTGACATTTTGAAGAATGGATGAAGGCAAAATTCCATACGGATTCCAACCAGACCCGAAGTTGGAAGAACTATTGTCGTACGACCTATGAGATGGTTGCACCTCTAAGCACATGCAAAGGGAAGTCTTTTACTGGAGCCTGACTTAGTAGGTCAACTCAATCGGGAGCTCGTACCACCAGAGACGGACACTCAGAGGATACCTTCTTGTACTACATTTCAACGTAGAAGATATGATGATATATGTATTGGACATGCTCAGTTTTTGATATGTACTCAGCATGAGATATTTCCAGATGTACTTTGATGCGATCAGCATGTTGTAACTTTTGAGGCTTCAACCTATACTCAATTTGTAACACCTGTTGAAGCGGATTAATGAAATCTCTTTCAGATGTTTTGTCTATTTGCTCAATTGCAATTTGTGTGATGGATGAAAGCCACATGACTATACGTTGGTTCGAGACTACAATGAACAAAGAACAAAACAATAAAAAACTTGATAAAAATAAAATTCAAATAAAATTCTCTCTTTTAAAAGAAACCAACCAACATTTTTTAATATAATAATATATTCTGATAATTAAATATGATAAAAAAGTAAGAAAAGAAAATAAATCTATTGAGTTGATTCTCTTGATTTTGAGGTCTCCTACTCTTTGCTCGTGCAACACAACTGTCCATGTCTGCACTAATTCTCCCCACAATTCCCATGGAATTTCACATTCTGCGTAAAATCTCACAAGGTTTCACAAATCATTCTCACCAATACCTATCTTCACATGATACATATTTATAAACTCAAAACCACAAACTTTCTGCACTACATTTATGTTTTCAAGCCCAGTACTGAGACACTAACCTCCTTTCCAGTGTCTCAAGGGTTGGATTTGGGCTACAAAGCTTTCCTACATAATGTGACTCAACCTTCTGAGATTAGTATAAGACCACCTTGAATGGGAGCACGACATCCAATTCTCTACACATATCTTCGAGATAGGAGTAAGACTCCCCTGAATGGAACATCATATCCTATTTTCAACCTTCTGAGATTGGTATAAAACCCCCTTAAATGGGAGCACGACATCTAATTCTATACACATATCTTCAAGTTAGGAGTAAGACTCCCCTAAATGGAACATCACATCCTATTCTCAACCTTCTAAGATTGGTATAATATCCCCTTTGATGGTACCACGACATCTAATTGTCTACACATATCTTGGATATAGGAGTAAGACTCCCATGAATGGAACATCGATCCTATTCTCAACCTTCTGAGATTGGTAAAAGAACTCCTTGAATGGGACCACGACATCCAATTATCTACACAAATCTTTGAGATAGGATTAAGACTTACCTGAATGGAACATCGCATCCTATTCTCAACCTTCTGAGATTGGTATAAGACCCCTTGAATGGGACTACGACATTCAATTCTCTACACGTATCTTTGAGATAGGAGTAAGACTCCTTTGAATGGAACATCACATCCTATTCTCAACCTTATGAGATTAGTATAAGATCCCCTTGAATGGGTCCACGACATCCAATTCTCTACATATATCTTCGAGATAGGAGTAAGACTCTCCTGAATGGAACATCGCATCCTATTCTCAACCTTCTATATTGGTATAAGACCCTCTTAAATGAGACCATGACATCTAATTTTCTGCACATATCTTTGAGATAGGAGTAAGACTCCCCTGAATGGAACATCACATCATATTCTCAACCTTCTGAGATTGGTATAAGACCCCCTTGAATGGGACCACGACATCCAATTCTTTACACATGTCTTTGAGATATGAGTAAGACTCCCTTGAATGGAACATTACATCCTATTCTCAACCTTCTGAGATTGCTATAAGACACCCTTGAATGGGACCACGACATCCAATTCTCTACACATATATTTGAGATAGGAGTGAGACTCCCCTGAATGGAACAACGCATCCTATTCTCATCCTTCTGAGATTGGTATAAAACCCTCTTGAATAGGACCACGACATCATATTATCTACACATATCTTCGAGATAGGAGTAAGACTCCCCTGAATGGAACATCACATTCTATTCTAAACCTTCTGATATTGGTATAAGACCCCCTTGAATGGGACCACGACATCCAATTCTCTACACATATCTTTAAGGTAGGAGTAAGACTCCCCAGAATGGAACATTGCATCCTATTCTCATCCTTCTGAGATTGGTATAAGACCCCCCTTGAATGGGGTCACGACATCCAATTCTCTACACACATCCTCGTGTTAGGAGTAAGACCCATTTTAATGGAACACAACATCTTACTCTCAATCTTCGAGGTCGGTACCTAAATTTTGACTCTCTTTTCGGGTTTGATACCGGAATTTAAATTCCTATCTTAGGGTCAGCTTTTAAATACCGATTCTCATCCTCAATTGACACCTGAAGCTTAATAATTTAAAAACTACTCTCTGGTCCTCAGCGAGAGTTTCTGCTTCTGGATTTTAATCAGATATGCATGACAACGACTTTATATATGCTTAAAAATATAAGTATTTAATACTGCTGTTAAAAGATTTAATTCCCCGGCAACGGCGCCAAAAACTTGACAACAACTTTATATATGCTTAAAAATATAAGTATTTAATACTGCTACTAAAAGATTTAATTCCTCAACAACTACACTAAAAACTTAATAACAGTTATAGATTCGATAAAGATGTATGTATAAAATATTCAATAATGGTAAAGTGACACTTATCAATGCAAGTATATGTATCGCTCAAGTTATATAGAGCTCTAATGGAGTCCTAGATATCTATCCCATAAGGAGTAATATTAGAAGCTACAAACAAAAATTTTAGAAAAGTAATACTTAATCGCAATAATGGAATTCAAATTACTTATCTGTCACTAATAGGAAATTGAAATAAATATGAAATTTTAAACTCTTAAATAACTAATTATACTAATAAAGGTTTTAATGTGATATTCAATATATAAGAAAGCATTCTTCTCACTATTAAATAACGAATGATACTAATGAGAGTTTAAATGTGATATTCAATATAAGAAAGCATCTTTCTCCCGTCAAGAAATTATAGTGAATGGATAAAGTGAATCAGTTCAAATTGTATTGTGCCAAATAGGAACATACCTTTTCTTTAACATTTGTTCCAGGCATAAAGAACATTGAGTAATCCTATGCTTGTTTAATGAATCTGAGGCTAGGCTGGGAGGATACCGGACTCTCACTTCGGAGCTCCCACGTTCCCCTTGCCTGAGGGCTAACATCTACACTTCAGCACTCAAACGATAGGATCAAATTGGGTATTTTAGTCTGTCACTCTGAAATCTCCAATTCTATGCTTGAGAATTTTATTTCCCTATTTATTTGCACACAACTTCCAAGGGCTTTGATCTCCCTAAATCTTGGATATAATCTTCACTTTAGTTGTAAAACTCAACATATTTTAAGAAATCAATTGGCCAGATTGAAAGTAAATTAAGATCAAAGTGAAAAGATCATCACAATTTCCTTAACATTTTCTTGGCTCAACCAATTCAAATCACCATTTCACAAAACTTAAGACAAGGTGAAAGATAGAGAAAACTACTCAGAACTCATGGGGAAGACACAACAAATCTCAAAATTTATATATAAAAGCGAAGTCATACAGACTACAACAAGTAAATAACACTTATCTCTAATTTCTCCCCAAGAAAACTCCTTGAAGTTCCTCTTAATCTCTTCCTTTATTTACAGCACACAGAACTCCTCTTCAAAGCGGTAAGGAGGAAGAAATCTCTCACTTTCCCTCCACTCTTACAATCTCTCGAAGAATTCCTCACAATTAGACTCTCTACACTTTCCCAACACTTAACACACTAATGGAACCTCTCTAACATCCAGGACCACTAGCCCTCTAGAACCTCCTCCATTTTCAGCCAAAATCTTCTTTTAAAGGTGTGGATGAGTTTTCCAAAGAGCTGCCTAAGCATCCCTTCAAAATTCTTCCTGATCCAATGCATTTTTAGACATAACCGCCGATCTCGCCATTGGCAGCCTCGAGGGAGCCATCGGCAGACTTTCTAAATCATGAAATCTGGCTCCATTGGGCTCGCCGTCGGCGCCCTAGTTCAAATCTTTACATTTTGGCCCTTTTCGCTCCAAATTTGCTCCTTTTTGCATCTTTTTGTTCCAATGACCCTAATTCATCATTTCTGCAACAAAACATCAAAAATACCTTTCTTTAAAGTGCAATATCATAAAAAATAGTATAAAATAGGTATGAAAATCTCAACATATTTTCTTTTGGTCAAAATCCCCCAAACTTAACTATTACTTGTCCTCCTCAAGTAATTTTAGTACTATATAAAGGTTATGATCTATTGTAGTAATGTTTTAATTCAGAAATACAATAAGTTTGATCTAAGTAAATATCATAGTGAGATTTTCAGAAAAAATTTAAGTAATTAAATTAACTCTGTGGCTACAAGATTATACAATCATCTAGTTTAAGAGTTCTAATCTTCTATTCATTTCATGAATGACTATATATTGTAATATTAAGTCGCTTAGAATATTCAAATGATAGAAGCTTTATGAGAACACTACTAGTAAATAATCTAATCCATGAATATAAGTTTAGGAATGTATTTAGGTTTTCCGTTTAGGTAGGTCCAGTGAAGCCAATTTTTGATTAGGCATCTCCTCAAGCTTCTCCTCACTTTTATGTTTTTTTCTTTCTTTTCTTTTCTCTTTTTCATTTGGATTGCTTTCAATCCTATATATTTTTCTTTTCTTTTCAGGGATTGTTGTCAATCCTTTCTTTTTCCTTTTTCAAGTGAGGATTACTATATTTGGATAACCTTTAATGATTTTGAACATCACCTTTCTTTCTCTAAATTTGAAACTCAAGGCATTCCTTTACCTTATAAATATTTCATAGATTTTACATCATTGAGCCCCAATCTTTTCTTTCCAAATGAATCTCCAGAAACTTAATACTTCAAAATATAGTTTCCTTTACTTTAAATAGTTAACTAAATTCTTATTCTCTTATACTAAATATCTTAATCTACAAAATTAATTTTCATTACAAAATATTCCTTTAAATCTACCATAATATTTAAATATCTACAAAACATAGTTACCTGAATTAAATTAACTACATTAAATCATATTAATAATTTTTGAAAATATTTAAGTTGAGAACATCTAATAGTTAATTTTTCTCTTCCCTCCCCCAAACTTAAATTTTTCAATATGAAATGATACAGATGGAAAGAAAAAATTCTAAATATAAATTATACCCAGTAATTTAGGCATTTTCATCATTCTGAAATTTTTGTAGTCCTTCTTAAATTTCTACTTCACCTGGTTTGTAACATTAGGAGCTTTCTATACATATAAATCATTAGAGAGTTTGCTGGATAATGAAATTTTGAAATAAGTACAAAACTAAACATTATA
This sequence comes from Phalaenopsis hybrid cultivar, assembly GCA_002079205.1. Taxonomy (NCBI): domain Eukaryota; kingdom Viridiplantae; phylum Streptophyta; class Magnoliopsida; order Asparagales; family Orchidaceae; genus Phalaenopsis; species Phalaenopsis hybrid cultivar. Next base: position 76,560 of record JXCR01128253.1, on the reverse strand, counting down.
TAAACACAATATTTTGCTAACAATCCACAATACTAAACAAAACAATTACAATTAAAATACAAAATAAAAATCACATCACATTACAATTTAATAAATTTCAACTACCACACCAAACAATTATAACAATAATTAAAATTATCTAATTACAACATAACAATAAAAATTAAAGTACAAACACACACAAACATCCATTTTTATTACAAAAAATACAAAAATAAAAGTACAAGTAAAATTACATCAACTACTATTAAATATCAAAATCCTAAATTATGTCTTCGTCTCCTTGGTCAGTAGTGGATTGGGCTGATACTGAGTATATCGGGGGCACTCAGGAAAAGTAACATCAGGCTCACCTCTGTAGTATCGGGCCTGAGTTTCGTAATAAGCTATCTCAAAATTTGAATGCCTCTGAAGGTACTCACCATCATAATCATGTCTACATTCTAATCCTCCATTACTTTCATTTATTAACTCTATAATTTTTTGCTGCAAGGTCAACTCATTCATCAAATCAGTCAGAGTAGGGGAGCTAGAAGAAGGAAGGTCATAACTAGTAGATGGGACATCTCTACTAGTAGAAGGTTCTTGACTCCTACTCTCAGTTTTTCATTTTTTGTGGGATTCATATGTATTTAAATTAGCTTTACTAATGGGTTTCATAGGGTAAAACCATTCGTCATCATCTCCATCTTTCACTCCACAAAGTTGGTAAAGTGCATAAATGAGGCCAGGATGTCCTAGACCTCCACTTGTTTCACTCCTTGCCGTAGTCAATATATTCCTAAAAATGATTCTCCCCACATTTATATTTCTATTATTCTGAATACAAAAATTTAGAATGGCTCTATCTCTTGTTACTTCACTATGGTGATAGGTCGGTAACAAAGTAGAAGAAATAAAATAGTGCCACGCTTTAGATGTGGCATTCAGAGGAAGCAGAAAAATTTACCCGTTCTCGTTGCTTAATCTTCCACGTTCCTTTCCCATCAGTGAGAAGGTTAATTACATCATTCAGTGGGCCTTCCATAGTACTAAAGGTTTAATAGTGACGGTTGTAAGAGTCTGGGACTTCGTAAAATGTGTTAATGCAAGTGACATTAAATTTAATAGATTATCGCCGCACTTGAATGATTCCGTCCTCAGAATAGAACACATTAGCATAAAACTCTTTCCCGATAATCACAGCAGCTTTATTGGTGGTGTAACAAAATTTTTCCCACCTCCGCTCGGTAATAACTCGTTCAATTTCTCCTCCTGGACTCTCAAAAACTCGATATTGTATGCATTTCTTTCCCTCAAATACTGAAGTAAACCATGATTGAGCTTTCACTTTGACGAAGCGAGACTCGTTAAACTCAAGTCGCCTCTTCTGTTGTGGAGCCATTTTAGTCTAATCACAATTATAGAAAAATTCCAAAATATACTTCAAATATGTAAATAATGGCTTCCAAGAGTAATTCTAAGAGTTCAACACTAAGTTCCATGAATTTCTTCCCCCAATATTTTTTCACATTCTCAAATTTTTTGGATCTCCTCAATGTGGAAGAAATTCATGGTGAAAATCAAATATTTTTGGTTTGGAGTGAAGCTCTTACCTAGAGATGATCAAATCCGGTGTCTAAATGCCTTAAAATTGCCCCCAAATCTAAGATCTCTCCAGCCCTAAGTCAAAAATTACATTTTTCAGAGGAAGAGGATGATGAATAGTGGCAGTTGACTGGTCAAAATCATGGTTAAAGGTGTTTTTTTGGGATCTCTCCATCGGCGGGGTCTTCGGTGTCATCGGCGGCATCGAGGGCGCCATCGGCGGCGTCGAGGGCGCCGTCGGCGGGCTCTATTGATTTGGTTCAATTTCTAGATTTTTGTGATTTTAATCAATTTCAAGACTCAACGACATCCGTTCAATCATTATAGACATAATTTTAAGTGATTAAACGATGTACTTATCATAAATAAACTTTCACAAGACAAAACATCACAATTATATATAAAATTCCAAGGGTTATAATATACGTTACACAACACACCAAAGTTTGGTATTTTCTCAACCTTAATATATTAATTCAGCGTTGCAATCTAAGCCAAAACACTCAAAACGCTGAAAACAAAACATACTATGCTCAGTCTCATCTATACAGAGATCTAAAAGCATAATTCTAAAGCAAAGCAAATGCAAAGTTCAAATCAAATTACATACATAGACAAACATGTAACAATGTAAATCTACTATTCATCAGATTCAATGTTAGATCCTCCTCTGAGATCACCCATTGATTGCACATGAATGAAGAGGTGTCAGTGTATCCTTTTCCCAATTTTCATAGTATACTTGGAATTGAATGCAAAGTAAGAAAATTGTGGAAGGGTGTTCAAGCCCATAAGTTGATCCATGAACGATCAGGACCAAAACAAACTTCACAATTATAGATCCAATATCGATCGACAGTCCCATTTGGATGCAGTAATTCAGAATACCACTTTCCTTAGAAACTTTACCGATCTTCATAGTCGGTAACAGTTTTGCAGAAATGAAGAACTGCCAGTGTTTTGAAATGGGATTTAGAAGTGTCGCAGAAAAACTTACATACCCGTTTTCTCTTATTTCTCAGTCTTCAGCTTTGTCCGTTAAATATTGATAAATTTAATTCATCTAGTTTCTTGTCCGGATGAAGTTGGAATAATGGCAGACAAGAAAGTTCTCGATCATATATAATTCATTGATCCGTGCAGGCGTAAAAGTTATCCATCTACCTCGCACATAGATGACTCCTTGGTTGATTCCATGCAAATTAACATAAAATTCTTTCACCACAGGAACAAATACGGCGGCAGTAGTGTAGCACAAAACATCCCATCTTTGCCACATTATCATCTCTTCAATTACCGTTGAGGGATTATTCAATCCTCGATTTACGAATCCTCATTCTTTGATTAATCTCTTATTCGCCAGTACCTTGTTGAAGATTCGTTGCGCTTCCGCACCAATGAACTTTCTTCAATTGAACACTCGCATTCTATGGTTTTCAAGGGAATTGGATGTCATTGGGATGAATTTGGTGGAGTTTCACCTCATTTTTGGGGAACTATGAACTTAAAAATCAAATTTGGGAGTTTAAAAGGGGTAACTCCTACCCAAAATCGCCAAAAAATGCTCATTCAAACTCTAGAAACGGCTATCTTGCCGGTCTTGTCGTCGATGGCGTCAAGGGCACCGTCGTTGCCCAAGGAAAAAATTACACAGTTTTGCTCTGGTTCGAATGCGTCCCAATTTTCCTTTATAGATCCAATTTTTATGATGATTCAAGGGGAAATAAGAGTATTAGAGTTCAATTCTACCACAAACTAATGATAATTTCAAATAAAAACTACTATAATTGCAATAAAAATAAAGATAACTATAAGTTACCTCCTATAAAGTGCTTGTTTTAATGTCGTCAGCCCAACCTATTCAGGTATTATTTAGGTTGACTGATCATTAAAACCTCTTTAAAATTTGGTCTTTTACCCTCAAAATACGGTTTTAATTTGTGTCCATTTACTTTAAATCTATTTTCAATCTTTTGATGTTCAATTTCAACAGCTCCGTAAGTATAAACTTGAGTCAAAGTAAAGGGTCCTAACCAACGAGACTTCAATTTCTCAGGAAATAACTTTAGCCTTGTATTGTAAAGCAAAACTTCTTGTCCTGGTTCAAAGTTCTTCTGATTAATCTTCTGATCATGCCACAAATTCAATTTCTCCTTATAAATTTTATCGTTATCATAAGATTCATTTCTTAATTCTTCCAATTCATTCAATTGTAACAATCTCTTCTTACCAGCATATTGCAAATTATAATTGAATTCTTTAATTGCCCAATATGCCTTATGCTCCAATTCTACTGGTAGGTGACAAGTCTTCCCAAAAATCAGTATGTAAGGAGTCATTCCAATAGGAGTTTTATCAATAATCCTGTAAGCCCATAATGCGGTATCCAGTCTAGTGGACCAATCTACTCTACAAGGATTTACAGTATTTTCAAGTATTTTTTTAATCTCTTTGTTAAAAACTTCAGCTAACCAATTGGTTTGAGGGTGATAGGCAGTAGAGATTCTATGAATAATCTTAAATTTTCTGCCAATCTCTGAATGTATTTATTCCTAAAATGGGATCCTCTGCCAGTGATAATCATTATCAGCATTCCGTATCTAGGGAAAATATTATTCATTAAAAATCTTGAAACACTTTTAGCTTCACAATGAGGTAAATCTTGTGCTTCAATCCACTTTGAAATGTAGTCTATAGAAATTAATATGTATAAGTTCCGAAATGAAGGAATAAATGGTCCCATGAAATCTAATTCCTAAATATTAAAGATCTTATCTTCTAACATTAAATTCAGAGGCATTTCATTTCTTCTAGATATATTGCCTACTCGTTGACATCGATCACAAGTTTTTATGTATTTATAAACATCTTTAAAGATAGTAGGCTAATAAAATTCAGCTTGTAAAATTTTATAAGCAGTTTTATTAACCCCAAAATGTCCTTCAAATTCAGAATCATGACATTTCTGAATGATTAGCTCAATTTCTTCATAAGGTACACATCTTCTGATAAGAAGATCCTTACATTGTTTATATAAATAAGGCTCATCCCAAAAATATGCTTTCGATTATGAATAAATTTTCTTTGTTTTTGCAGTGTTAGTATAGGTGGCAAAATATCACTTACAATATAATTAACAATATCAGTATACCATGGTATTTTTCACTCATTAATATTACAAAGTTGTTCATCAGGGAAACTGTCTGTAATTTCATTGTTGGTGACAGATAATTTATGATTTTCTAATCTCGACAAATGATCAGCAATTTGATTATCAGTTCCCTTTCTATCAATAACCACAAGATCAAACTCTTGCATCAAAAGTATCCATCTAATGAACCTTGGTTTGGCATCCTTCTTTTGAATCAGATATTTAATAGCAGAATGATCAGTGTGCACAACACATTTAGCTCCAATTAAATAAGATCTAAATTTATTTGAAGCATACAAAATGAAGTAACTCTTTTTTAGTAACAATATAGTTAATTTGTGCATCATTAAGAGTTTTACTAGCGTAAATTGACATTTCTCCTAATTTAGAACTAATCTAGTTCTTTCTCATAATTAAAAAACTTTTTCAAGATAATTTAAGCATGCGTCAAATGATGTTCCAAATACAGAGAAATCATCCATAAATACTTCCAATCCATCATCAATTAACTTACTAAATATACACATAATACATCTCTGGAATGTTACAGGTGCATTACATAATCCAAAAGGCATTCTTTAAAAAGAAAAGTTCTAAAAGGACTAATAACTGTTGTCTTTTCTTGATCCTCAGGAGCAATAAGAGTTTGATGGTAACTGATATATCCATCTAAAAAATAAAAATATTTGTGCCCAGTAAGTCTATCTACTATTTGGTCTAAAAAGGGTAAAGGGAAGTGATTTTTCCTAGTGGCAGTGTTTAATTTTCTATAATCAATGCAAATAAACCACCAAGTAACTTGTTTGATAGGTATTAATTCATTATTTTCTTTTGTTTCAACAGTCACTCCTCCTTTCTTAGGAACACAATTAATTAGACTTACCCAAGCACTATATGAAATAGGTTATATAATTTCAATGTCTAACCATTTCAAAATTTCCTTCTTAACTACTTCTTTCATCACTGGGTTTAATCTCCTTTATGGATCAACTTTTGGTTTATATTGTTCATCTAGTATAATTCTGTTCATACAGATCGAAGGACTGGTTCCCTTAATATCAGCTAAGGTCCAATCAAAAGCTTTATTATCTTTTTAATGTATCTAACAGTTTTTTCTCTTGCAAATCATTTAATTCTGAAGATATAATAACAGGTAATGTACATGAGTCTCCCAGAAACACATACTTCTAGTGTCTAGGCAATATTTCAACTCAAGTTCAGGTAGTTTTATAATTGACGGAAGTAGATTCTTATCAACATTTTCTGTTATATCCAGCAACTCAAATCTTTCTTGAACATAATCTAATTCTTCATTTTCTATTTCGTCAAAAATAACTTCATCACTATCTTCAAATTATTCTTTCTCTTCAAAATATTCCTTAAAATGTTCATTCAATAGATGTTCACTAATTTCCATGCAAAAACATTCAGTATCTCTGTCAATAGCAAGGTATTTCATAGATTTTGCAATGCTAAATGTCACTTATTGATTGTTAACTCTCATAGCCAGTAGCTAAAAATGGTCTCCCTAAAATGATAGGTATTTTTTTATCTTCCTCCACATCTAAAATAATGAAATTCACAAGAAAGATAAATTTATCAACTTTTACTAACACATCTTCTATAACTCCCTTAGGATAAGTAACTAAACGATTCGCTAACTGAAGAGTTATAGAAGTAGGTGAAACTTCTCTTAGTCCTAATCTTTTGAAAATTTATATAGGCATAAGATTAATGCTGACTCCCAAATCACATAAAGCTCTTCCATAAAATTTTTCACCGATAGCACACGGTAAAGTGAAACTACCTGGATCTTTTAGTTTTTCCGGAAGCTTTTTTTGAATAATTGCACTACACTCTTCGTTAAGTGCAACAGTTTCATTATCAGTGAACTTCCTTTTCTTGTTCAGAATATCTTTCATAAATTTCACATAATTGGGCATTTGCTCTAAGGATTCTACGAAGGGAATATTTACCGTTAATTTCTTAAGAATTTTTAAGAACTTGGAAAATTGTTTATTTGTTTGTGTTGCTTCAATCTTTGAGAAAACGGTGGTGGAGGTTTCTCCACAGTAATTTTCATTTGTGAAAGTGGATATTCTAATTCTGGATATTCATGATCTTTTTCTTTATCTGTATCCACTGTCTATTTTTTAGTTTTCATTTCTTTTTGTACTATTGTTTCCAATTCTTTTCCACTTCGTAATTGTATCGCTTTGATTTGTACTTTTCCTTGATCTTTAGGATTTGGTTCCACAATACTAGGAAAAGTTCCTAATGTTCGGTTATTAAGCACAGTAGCGATATGCCCTAATTGATTTTCAATATTCTTAATAGCACTTCCTTGATTTTGTAATTGATTTCCTTGAATTTGTAATTAGTTTCTTTGATTCTGCAATTGTTGACCCATGTTTAATATCAGCTCCTCCATAGACAACTTCTTTTCCTTAAATTGAGTGTTATAAATTCTGGAGGATAAGAAGGTCTATAGTTAACATTTCCCTGGTTGGATGAATTTCCTAATGGGTTCATTGGGTTGTTCGAGGATAAGAAGGTCTATAGTTAACATTTCCTTGGTTGGATGAATTTTCTAATGGGTTCACTAAGAAGGTCTATAATTAACATTTCCTTGGTTGGATGAATTTCCTAATGGGTTCACTGGGTTGTACGCCCATTGTTGATTTGTAGCAGAATTGTTATTCCAATTAAAATTTGGATGATTCTTCCAACCTGGGTTATAATAGTTTGAATAAGGGTTATTGGGTTTATTAATAGCATTTAAAGTCTCATATGAAGGTTGAACATCCACAAATTGCCCAGATGAATTCTCTTCCATAATAGTAGGTGTTGGAGAATAATTTATTCCATAATGATCTAATTTCTTTGATATTGCAGAAAAATGCAAAACTAACATAGGCAGAATCATGGATACTAGCTACTCTTTTAGGATTTACCCGCTCAGAGGGCCATTGAAAATTGTCATGGATACTAGCTACTCTTTTAGGATTTACCCATTCAGAGGGTCATTGAAAATTGTTGGTCATGATCTAATTTCTTTGATATTGCGGTAATCTGCGAAGCTAACATAGATATTACATCAGAATCGTGGATACTAGCTACTCTTTTAGGATTTACCCTTTCAGAGGGCCATTAAAAATTGTTGGTAGCATCTCTTCTATTAATGAATAAGCCTCATCAAAAGGTTTTGACGTTAAAGAACCACCAGCCGTAGCATCTATAATCAATCTAAGCGATCCCACTAATCCATTATAAAAAGTTTAAATTATCAACCAATCTGGTAACGAATGATGAGGACACTTCCTAAGAAGATCTTTAAATCTCTCCCAAGCTTCATATATTGACTCTCTATGAACCTGACATAACGATGTTATGTCATTTCTAAGTTTAGCAGTTTTGGAAGGAGGGAAATATTTGGATAGAAATTTATGTGAAAGTTCTCCCCAAGTTCTAATAGATCCTGGTGCTAACGAATTTAACCACATCTTAGCCTTATCCCTGAGTGAAAAAAGAATAAGTCTAAGTCTAAAAACATCGTTTGAAACTTTGTCATCTTTAAAGGCACATAGTTCTAAAAAACTAGCGAGGTGTAAGTTAGGATCTTCATTTGGTGTACCTCCAAACTGGTGAAAAAGGAAAAATTCTAAGTCTAACAACATCGTTTGAAACTCTGTCATATTTAAAGGTATCCAGTTCTAAAAAACTAGCGAGGTGTAAATTAGGATCTTCATTTGGTGTACCTCCAAATTGATTATTTTGTATCATTTGGATAATAGTAGGTTTAAGCTCAAATGAATTAGCAAATACATCAGGATTTTGGATAGATAAGTGAATTTCATCTGCTGTAGGATTTGCAAAATCTCATAGGGGTCTAGGTTGGTGTTCATTTTCTATTCTTCGATTGTTCATGTTATTTTCCATTGTATCAAAATTTCTAGGTTCTCTTCTCAGCCTTCTAATTTTTCTAACAGTGCATTCTAATTCTGAATCGTAGGGTATAAAATTTTCAGGTCCAAATTTACACATACAATTTGAAATCAGTACAAAATAAAATAATTAACTAAATATGTAAAAAAGTTGCAATTCAAATAAAAATTTTCTAATAATTCTAATTTGTCCCTTACTCTAATTATGATTTAATTCCCCGGCAACAGCGCTAAAAACTTGACAACAACTTTATATATGTTTAAAAATATAAGTATTTAATACAGTTGCTAAAAGATTTAATTCCTCAGCAACTGCATCAAAAACTTAATAACAATTATAGATTCGATAAAGATGTAAGTATAAAATATTCAATAATGGTAAAGTCACACTTATCAATGCAAGTATACGTATCAATCAAGTAATATAGGGCTCTAATGGAGTCCTAGATATCGATCCCACAAGAAGTAATATTAGAAGCTATGAACTAAGATTTTAGTAAAGCAATACATAATTGCAACAATGGAATTCAATTTTCTTATCTGTCACTAATAGGCAATTAAAATAAATATGTAATTTTAATAACTCTTAAATAACTAATTATACTAATAAAGGTTTTAATGTGATATTCAATATATTAGAAAGAATCCTTCTCCTTTTTAGGAAATTATAGTGAATGGATAAAGTGAATCAGTCAAATTGTATTGTGCCAAATAGGAGCATACCTACTCTTTACCCTTTGGTCCAAGCTTAAAGAACATTGACTAATCCTACGCTTGTTTACTGAATCTGAGGCTAGGCTGGGAGGATACCGTCTTTCACTTCGGAGCTCCCACATTCCCCTTGCCTGAGGGCTAACATCTACACTTCAACACCCAAACGATAGGACGGAATAGGAAATTTTAGTCTACGCCTGATAATTTTATTTCCCTATTTATTTGAACCCAACTTCTAAGTGCTTTGACCTCCCTGAATCTTGGATGTAATCTTCACTTTGGTTGTAAAACTTAACATATTTTAACAAATCATTTGACTATATTGAAAGTAAACTTTAGTTGTAAAACTCAACATATTTTAACAAATCAATTGGCCAGATTGAAAGTAAATTAGTCTTGGATGTAATCTTTACTTCAGTTGTAAAACTCAACATATTTTAACAAATCAATTGGCCAAATTGAAAGTAAATTAAATTAGTTGTAAAACTCAACATATTTTAACAAATCAATTGGCTAGATTGAAAGTAAATTAAGAATAGTTGTAAAACTCAACATATTTTAACAAATCAATTGGCCAGATTGAAAGTAAATTAAGATGGTGAAAAGATCATCACAATTTCTTAAACATTTTCATAGCTTCACCAATTCAAATCACCATTTTGAAAAGATCATCACAATTTCTTAAACATTTTCATGGCTTCACCAATTCAAATCACCATTTCAAAAAAAATCATCACAATTTCTTTAACATTTTCATGGCTCAACCAATTCAAATCACCATTTCACAAGTCTCAAGACAAGGAGGAAAATAGAAAAAACTACTCAGAAATCATGGGGAAGACACAACAAAACTCAAAGTTCATTTATAAAAGCGAAGTCATACAAACTACAACAAGTAAATAACATTTATCTCTAATTTTTCTCCAAGCAAACTCCTCAAAGTTCCTCTAAATCTCTTCCTTTCCTTACAGCACACAGAATTCCTCTTCGAAGTGGCAAGGAGGAGGAAATCTCTCACTTTCCCTCCACTCTTAAAATTTCTCAAAGAATTCCTCACAATTAGACTCTCTAACTTTCCCAACACTTAACACACTAATGGAACCTCTCTAACATCCAGGACCACTAGCCCTCTAGAACCTCCTCCATTTTTGGCCAAAATTTTCTTTTAAAGTTATGGATGAGTTTTCCCAAGAGTTGCCTAAGCATCCCTCCAAAATTTGTCTTCATCCAATGCATTGTTAGACATAACCGCCGATCTCGCCGTCGGCGGCCTCGAGGGCGCCGTCGGTGGGTTTTAGAAATCATTAAATCTGGAGTCTCAAAAAATTCTCGCCGTGGGTGCCCTAGTTCAAATCTTCACATTTTGGTCCTTTTTTCTCCAAATTCGCTCCTTTTTGCATCTTTTTGCTCCAATGACCCTAATTCATCATTCCTGCAACAAAACATCAAAAATACCTTTCTTTAAAGTGCAATATCATAAGAAAATAGTATAAAATAGGTATGAAAATCTCAACATATTTTTCTTTGGTCAATGCACTTGTTAATTCCCTAGCGGGAACAACTAACACTCAAATTCTACACTCCTTCTGTGTCTGTTAACTTAAGAGTCTGTATTGGTCTTGTTGATCTTGTCGGTCAATGTAAATACGTGCGGTGTGCCAACTAACACTCAAATTCTACACTCCTTCTGTGTTTGTTGACTTAGGAGTCTATATTGGTCTTATTGATCTCGTCGGTCAACGCCAATACGTGCGGTGTGCTTGCCCAACACACCACACCTATTGGGGGTCCATTTGTTGACCTCAGTTTTGGTTGAGGTTTAATTTTTCCTCAATAATTGCCTAAAGTCTAGCCACAGGACTTTCCTGTTGACTATTCTTAGAAAACTAGAAAGGAACCCTCACCATTAGAAACTCTAAACTCTTCTTTGCTCAACTTGAAGTTTCACATATTGGTCCTAACCCTACACTTAATAGTTGGGGTCAGTATGGAGGATCTTAAGGAGAGTTCTTATAAGACTGCTTGACCTTAGGGTTGACCCTGGGTGTTGGTCTAGATTTTGTTCACCGACTTACACTCACTTTCACCCACAATCAGTCACAAACCCTGAACCTAAATTGTTGACTTTGACCCCTTGAACTTTTGGAATACTCAAGTAGATGGTCCCCTAAACCCACTAGCCCATGGCTAGGGTTTAGGTAAGACCAGTACATAGAGGAATCAAATAGGGGTTTCATTGGTCCATGGCTTATATAAGGTGGTTGGCACCCCAATTCTACCAAAATGTCCAACTTGACCTTTTGCCCCTAAATCCAACCAAATTACGTAAATGCCCTTGGAACCCTAAATTTGGTCAAAATCCTTAACTTCACCCAAAATACCCCAATTGGTTCAAAAATCATTTCAAACCAATTGAAAATGCCCAAATTGCCCTAAGCCATCCAAAATTACCAAAATACCCCTAAATTTGCAAAAATTACAAAAATACCCTTGGCACCCCAAACTTTAACAAAACTCCCAAAACTACTCCAAATGTATCCAAAGCCAATTTAAACCCTTCAGTTGAATCCAATTTAGCCAATTTGACCATTTTGACCAAAACCCCCAAATTTCCTTTAAAGGCTCAATTTTCCCAAATTCACCTCAAATGTCCATCAATTTGGCCCCAATTCTCCTCAATTTCAATCCTAAACTCAAATTCACTTTTCACATGACCAATCTAAACCACATCCAAGCCTAATTGGCCCATACTTTGAGCTCAATTTTGATCTAAGTCAAACCCCCAGTTTTGATCCTATGACATAATCTTACCTAATTGAACCCCATAGCCTTCTTGATTTGCCCCAATTTAAATCCTATGCTCTTCATAACAATCCTAAACATTAAATTTGTCCCTCAATTGGTCCTAGTAAAGCCTCAATTGCACTCAATTTTGATCTAAGTCCAAAAATCCCTAAATTTGCCCCAAATTGGCTATGTCCCCAAATTCCACCAAATTGAATACCCTAACCCCAAAATTGAAACCCAATTTATGTTGAAAATTATCATGACATTCCTATGGACCATTTCCAACCATCAATTTGGACTTAACTCAGCCTTAGCCCAACCTAGACCCAAGTTTATTCCAACATGTCCAAATTGACCAAAATCCCAAAATCCTTTAAATTGAGCTTCCAATTGAACTCAAAATCACTTCAATCCTTCACCAAAAATCATCATACGATCATCTACACAATGTTGATCAATTAATTGGGCTCAAAGTCATGGCTAGCCTAACCCCAAGCCAACCTTTAGCCATTTGAACCCAAATTGGACCCATGCACCAAAATTGACCTAGCCATGTAAAATTGATCAAGGCAAGACTTCTACAGCCAACTTTTGGATCCTAGTGACCAAGTTAGACTCACTTCACCCACTCTAGATGAGCCATGGACCAAAGATCCCCTAAATCAATGGATTTATCTCCTAAATTTCTTAGGCCAAACATATCTTTTCCAAAACCTATCACTAGACCAAATTAATTGGTGTGACAGATTCCTCTGAGGTTCCTGAGCCACCTAAGCACCTCCCTTTCCATGCCCAGCCACCCTAGTCCGAGGAGGATCCAAAATCGAGACCCTCCATGCCTAATTTCAAACCTAATTTCACCCATCCAATGTGTTTAGCTTTGATTGGTGTTTAACATCTTGAAGCCCTCCACCTAAGCTCCACATTGCACCCAAATGAAGGCCATGACAACCATCCTAAGCTGTTTTACTTAAACCCCTCTCCCATGGCTAAAAGTGGACCAGAAAAATTTTCTTGTGGGAACCCTGTTAAAACTATTTCCAGAGCTCCTCCAAGACTCCATAACCCCATTGCAACCATTCTTTGGCCATCTTCCCCATCACTTGAGCTCAATTTTTGAGCTCAAAATCAGGGCAAAATTGGGCCTTCCTCAAAACTCTCTCAAACCCAAAATTGATTTTCTCTTGAGCTTCACCAGAGCAAGAGAAGAAGATCCCCATCAATATCCCCCTTTGTTGAGCCCTCTAACCTATCCTTAGACCAAAGTTGCTCCACCCTTTGATAAAACTCATACTTGGAGCCTTTTCCAGAAGAAATAAACACATCCAAAAGGTTTGTCAGACTCCACTGAAGCTTCCACAAGTACCCAATCGAGGACTCACCTCTTGGGCAAAGGTATAGCTCACTAACCCTAATTTTGTTCTCGGTTAGGACCTTTATGAATAAAAATTACAATTCATAGCAATGCAACCATATAAATGTACTCATCTTGAGTAGATGAAGGTATAGGAATAAACCAAAAGCAATTTGGTTGAGTCTAGACGGAGATCTTAGGGTTTAAAGTTGGACGGTTCACGAGTTTTAGCTATCGGGGACGATGACGGAGAGCCGTCTGATTGAGCGTGTATCAGATGGACAGACAAGATCGAGGCAGACGGAGCCTTCATGCCCGAACAGCGTGACGCGTAGCTGCCAAGTCGGATGGCAGTGCCAAACCAAAAAATGACGCGTGGTGCTTTGGAGAAGACGAGGATGACGCGACGCGTGATTGGAATAAATAGAAAATCAAATCTTTTTCTTAATTAAATAAATAACAGATCTTTAAAAATTCATAACTTTTCATAGAAAAAACATAAAAATAAAAGAAAAATACCCTCTTGCTCAATGAATAGAAGAGAATAATGTGGACTAAAAACAAAAATTATTTTCTTATTCCTTAATTTTTAATGAATTAAATATTCTCTGTGGTATTTTAATTCTCCACTACTAAACATTGGTCACCATGGCTTGAACTTTTGAGGGTTCATTTCCCATAATAGAGGCTATGTTTCTGATTTTTCTAAGGTAAGGGGACATTCCTATGATTCTAGCCCTAATTTTCAAGCCAAGGTGACAATTTTGGCTATTTTAATTGTATAAATCAAAATATCACTTGGGAAATTATGGAAATAATTTTAGTAGATTTCCTGTGCTCAGAGAAGTCAAGGTAAAATATTGTGATTCTTTAAATCATTTTGTGAATTTCTATACTTAATTAAATGCATATAAAATATATTAATTTATGTAAATTATACACTTATCAAAAATTGACAAATTCACTTCTCCACTGTCCATAAAGATCATGTTTATTCACTGTAAAATTATCAAAATTATTTGACTTAATCTAAGTAACAAAATGGATTTTTAGGGAAGTCTTGCTTTTTTTGTAGAAAAATAATTATATTAAATTAAATATGTTTAGAAAAATTATGAAAATTATTTCTCTGAGTTCCTTGTGATCAGGGGCATCTTTTAAAAATAAAACCCATTTTTGTGAAAATATTTCATTTTTAAAATATATTTTGAATTAAAAATAAATAAAATAATTTAAAATTTTAAAAATACAAAAAAATGGTTCAAAATGAGTGGGAATGTCCCCTGATCAGTTAGAATTCATTAGGATATTTTTACTAATTTTGTTTAATTTAAAAATAAATTTTAAAGGCTTGAAAATGAATTTTTCATGTTCTCCCACTAAAATAATCATAATAAACAAATTAAAAATGACAAAAATATAAGATTTGATTCTCTGGTTTTTTTCTTTTGAATTCAGAAAAATATATTAAAAATATAAAGATTATTTTTGCAAATAAAATATTATTTTCTATTCAATTTAATCATTGAAATTGATTAAAAATTAAATAATAATCACAAAAATTTGATTCAAAAAATCATGATACTTTGTCTAAGTGTTTCTTTAACCTTAAAAAAACCTCTAATAATATTTTCATAAATATAAATTTTATTTTGGATAGTTAAATAAATTAACTTTTGATCCTCTCTTCTAAATTTAAATAATTATCTAAATTAAATCGAAATTTTGAGAGGACCGCATGTTCTCCTCTAAACATTATAGTTACCTCATGGATGTGATACTCTAAACCCTCAAAGCCGTTTAAGTTGTGTTTAAAGAGTTATGACGTGAAGTGCCCCAAGGGCAAAGTGGTAACTTTAGGACTTTAGTGCCTTAATCAAAATTTAGGATTATCAAAGAGAAAATGGGTAATTTTGATCATAATAAACATGTTTGGATGATTGAAATACAATCGGACTAAAAATTATGAAAATTATTTCTCTGAGTTCCTTGTGATCAGGGGCATCTTATAAAAATAAAACCCATTTTTGTGAAAATATTTCATTTTTAAAATATATTTTGAATTAAAAATAATTAAAATAATTTAAAATTTCAAAAATACAAAAAAATGGTTCAAAATGAGTGGGAATGTCCCCTAATCAGTTAGAATTCATTAGGATATTTTTACTAATTTTGTTTAATTTAAAAATAAATTTTAAAGGCTTGAAAATGAATTTTTCATGTTCTCCCACTAAAATAATCATAATAAACAAATTAAAAATGACAAAAATATAAGATTTGATTCTCTGGTTTTTTTCTTTTGAATTTAGAAAAGTATATTAAAAATATAAAGATTATTTTTGCAAATAAAATATTATTTTCTATTCAATTTAATCATTGAAATTGATTAAAAATTAAATAGTAATCACAAAAATTTGATTCAAAAAATCATGATACTTTGTCTAAGTGTTTCTTTAACCTTNAAATAATAATCACAAAAATTTGATTCAAAAAATCATGATACTTTGTCTAAGTGTTTCTTTAACCTTAAAAAAACCTCTAATAATATTTTCATAAATATAAATTTTATTTTGGATAGTTAAATAAATTAACTTTTGATCCTCTCTTCTAAATTTAAATAATTATCTAAATTAAATCGAAATTTTGAGAGGACCGCATGTTCTCCTCTAAACATTATAGTTACCTCATGGATGTGATACTCTAAACCCTCAAAGCCGTTTAAGTTGTGTTTAAAGAGTTATGACGTGAAGTGCCCCAAGGGCAAAGTGGTAACTTTAGGACTTTAGTGCCTTAATCAAAATTTAGGATTATCAAAGAGAAAATGGGTAATTTTGATCATAATAAACATGTTTGGATGATTGAAATACAATCGGACTAAAAATTATGAAAATTATTTCTCTGAGTTCCTTGTGATCAGGGGCATCTTATAAAAATAAAACCCATTTTTGTGAAAATATTTCATTTTTAAAATATATTTTGAGTTAAAAATAATTAAAATAATTTAAAATTTCAAAAATACAAAAAAATGGTTCAAAATGAGTGGGAATGTCCCCTAATCAGTTAGAATTCATTAGGATATTTTTACTAATTTTGTTTAATTTAAAAATAAATTTTAAAGGCTTGAAAATGAATTTTTCATGTTCTCCCACTAAAATAATCATAATAAACAAATTAAAAATGACAAAAATATAAGATTTGATTCTCTGGTTTTTTTCTTTTGAATTTAGAAAAGTATATTAAAAATATAAAGATTATTTTTGCAAATAAAATATTATTTTCTATTCAATTTAATCATTGAAATTGATTAAAAATTAAATAGTAATCACAAAAATTTGATTCAAAAAATCATGATACTTTGTCTAAGTGTTTCTTTAACCTTAAAAAACCTCTAATAATATTTTCATAAATATAAATTTTATTTTGGATAGTTAAATAAATTAACTTTTGAGCCTCTCTTCTAAATTTAAATAATTATCTAAATTAAATCAAAATTTTGAGAGGACCACATGTTCTCCTCTAAAATTATAGTTACCTCATGGATGTGACACTCTAAACCCTCAAAGTCGTTTAAGTTGTGTTTAAAGAGTTATGACGTGAAGTGCCCCAAGGGCAAAGTGGTAACTTTAAGACTTTAGTGCCTTAATCAAAATTTAGGATTATCAAAGAGGAAATGGGTAATTTTGATCATAATAAACATGTTTGGATGATTGAAATACAATGGGACTAAAAGGTAGAAACCCACTCATCACCCTTCCACAACATCAACAAAATCATAATCCTCTTTATTTCATGAATCAAAAGTCAAGTTTAGATCAAATGATTCTTAAGTAATGGGCTTAAGTCGGAAAGATGATAGTTTACTTTTCTTAGGACAAAAATTGAGGATGATGTGACCATCTGATAAGAATGCACATTAATTGAAATTAAAATTTTGATAATCACCATTTCATCCATCATGATTGATGAAGGCTTAGTAGTGACCTAGGCTCAATGTTTAAACTTAATTGATCGGATTTAGAAGATAATATAATTGGTGATTAACATCTTTAAACACTACAAACCTGACCATATTTATGGGCAACACAATCTTAAATGACGTAAATTTTCCTTAGGGGCACCAGTCCACATAACTCTTAAGTGAAATATTAATTGACTAATCGAGTATCATATTTTTTGGGATAATTAAATTGTTAAGTTTCACTGAGCAATGGGGTAGTCACACTCTAAACTCGGATAATTAATGGAACAATATGATAAGTTCAAAATGAACTAGAACTAATTCAGGAGAGCCTCAAAGTAGTTTAGGGTCATTCCCTCAACACTTTGAAATTTCCTCAATATTTTGAAGAGAAAATTAAACTTATCATATTTTGTTCTAAAAATTATCCACTAGGATCTTTCAAGATCCAACAAAATCATAGCCTTGGGTTTGGTAGCTAAACTTTCATATACTCATGCAATTTAAGTTCCTTGCAATATTATATACATGCATTGCAAGTTTTGACATTTCAGGTGGGGGAACGAGAAGACTTGCTAGGTATTCTTTTACAATTTGTAGTGACGTATGTTCTTATATTTTCTGCACTATACTATCATGCTTATAAAACTTGCATGTTAAATAATGATGTCACCGTACATGAAAACTAAAACTGTTAGGATAGCTGTAAAATCAAAACCAAAACTAAAATCAATCAAGATAAAACTCACCACCACAACATTCAAAATATAAGACAATTCAAAATTTAACCACAAACATCACAAAGCAACAATTGCAACTAAATTAAGACATCTATATCGGATGATCGAGAATACCTTGGAGGAGGTAACCTATGGTTGCTAACGAGATTTTCCACATTCTAAATCAAAATATGGTACTCATTAAGTTGAGTTTAGTAAATTCCTTTGAACTAAGTGAATCTAATAGAAAATAGTGGTACCGGAATAAGGGAACTGTAGGGTCCTAACGAGTGTTGCTCAAATCAACTTTAATATCCCCCATAATATTTAAAGAACCATAACCATAGGGACATTTGATTTAATACTATAACCTAACACATTAGAAAACTTAAACTCATCACTAAGAGGAGCTTTGAGCTAGCGTTATGGGCAGCACAACCATCTCTAATAGTAGAAGGACTACAACAACATATATTTCCTTAGAATTACATAACAAAGCCATATGACTTCGAGGTTGTTTGCTTATGCAACATGAATCCTCAACCTTTTCTTTAGACTTTTGTACAACTCTATTGCACAATCTAAGCCCTAACCTGTTTTAGGATTCTGAGGTTGTCATTCTTCACGACCTAAATCCTCAAATCTTCCAGGCTATTTGTGTGATCGTTTCACACAAATGTAAGCCCTAAATTAATAAAATTGGTAGGATTAAATATTTAAATAATTTCTCCTCAAAATTGAAGCTAAATAATATGATAGACTGGGAAGTCAGTGAGGTTCTCCTCTGGATCTGTGACATCCTTTAGTTCTTCCTCCTTTGGATTCCATGATAAATGTTTCCAACTTTGAGCCAGTCCCCTTTCACAACTCTTCGTCCGATCTTGTTGAAAAGTCATATCCTTTTGAGCTCATTGAAGATGATATCCCCTAATTTTTATTGAAATTTTTCTTATGTGACTTTGGTTATCTAAGATGTAATTAACTATAGGGGCTTGCCCTTATAAGAAACGTTTCCAGCTTAATATAAAACCTATTTAATTCTTTATATTAAATAGGGGAACTTGTCAGAAAATAAAATAGTTTCACAGATCAAACGAATGTCATATATTTCTTAGTTTATTTGACTGAGTCTCAACCTCAAGTCTTGTGTTTATCCTTTGGGATAGATACAGGGTTTGAGGTATAGTGCTCTTTCATTTAAACTATAAAAAATATGGGTTCAGCTTGATTTCATATTTTTATACACTATGTATATATTAAACGTCTTTCCGAAGCAGGCGATGAGATTTTAAATCCAGCGATCGAAAGCTTCCAACGGGTAACTTCACATCCAAAAATAGTGTCGACATTTGTGTTTTGCCACATATGGATCTTCGGTCTTGTATACATCTGAGGCTCAGGTGGCTAGGGCAATAACGATAATGTTAATATGTGTTAAAATGAGGGATACGACGTGAGATTTAGAATAGTATCTCCTACCTCAAGGACCTATAATAAAAGGAGAGGATAAGGATCGATGATACTATTCGAAGACTCTTAAAAAGATGATTGCCTCTTATACTCTTATGTTGCTTATAACTCTAGCTCGATCGAATTAATTGACATGTGTACTGCACCGTTCTAAAAAAATGTTTAAAATATCATTTACAACAAAATCTCTTTTTCCCGATAAATTAAACTTTATATGCATGAAATTAAATTTAAAAATGAAACTGCGGTTAATCACTTTGATCAAGGTTCGGGTTGTCCTTCCTATATTATTGGGTTGATAGCTCTCACTCAAGGTCAGGAAGCACACAATCCAACTCTGAGCCCCCACCTTTACCAATGTCTTAAACTCATTTCTAATCTTCTATATGTGCTTACGAGTGTTATTTTACTCGTTCGTTTTTTTCCATGACTCATTTTCTAACTTATTTTGTACTGGATGCTCCTGTTTACTGTCCTGCAAATTATTTAAATTTTCTGCAAGTATATTATGGTTTACGATGTTAACATGCAGCGGCAGCAAAGGCGTAGGTATGCATTTATATTTTATTCAATGTAATTTTATTTATTTAACTTACAACATTTTCTTACTTGCATTCATTTACTTCACCTACAAAACTATAGCAAAACTGAAAATTAGAAAACTTGTTTTCAAAATTAAATTAACCTCTTTTCAAAAAAAAAAAAAAACATACTACCTCCTTTATAATTAACGAAAGTCCCTCGGATTAGGTAACCTACGATTGCTAATGAGATCTCCCTTGTTTAAATGAGCTTAACAACTCATTTAAACTAAACAAATTCAAGAGAAAATAGCGGTACCAAAATGAGGGAACCGTGGGATCCTAATCAGTGTCACTCTAATCAACTTTAACCCCCC
>JXCR01128253.1:0-55953 GCA_002079205.1 Phalaenopsis hybrid cultivar | reverse complement strand
GTCCCTCTAATCAACTTTACCCCCCCCCCCCCCCCATAATACCTGAACAACAACCAAAACAAAAACATACATGGTAAAACCTTTTGAATGTTTAACCTGGAGCTATCACTTCAACGAGGAGCTCGGAGCATGTTGAAGCAAATAGAGGGTAGCACTCTACAACAACAAGTGGATTTGCAACTGCAACCTTCTCTTAGAATTCAAAAATAAGCCATAAGATTTTGAGGTAGAACATAAATCCTCACTTTATCTTTAAGCCTTTGCATAATCATGTTGTGCAATTTAAGCGCTAAATCGTCTTAGGCTCGGAGGTTGTTCCTCATGACATAAACCCTCCTATCTTACAGGTTATTTGTATGATTGCGTCATGAAAATGAAAACCCTAATTAATAAACTTGGCAGGATGAAACATTTAATAATATTTCCTCAAAATTAAAGTCAAATCATAGGATAGCTTGGAGAGTGCGTACTGAAACTCGGTGAGTGAACAAACCTTCATAAAGTCATGCCAAATTCATTCCAAAACATCCTCATAACTTGTGAAGTTCATCCCCATCTTTCCTAATCTGCCACACAGCTCCCATAGCCTAACATTTACCTTTAGTATCTAATGGTCTCCATGACCTTGACATAAAGCCATTCAAACCCCCATTTCAAACAATCCAAAAGCTTCCCCAAAGCCCATAATTACTTCGCCACTCAAAAATTGGACCTTCCCGTGGCCTCTAACTTAGTGATAGACCAAACCTACTCCATGTTTCGATTAATTTCATACCCAAGCTTGGACTCAACTCAAAAATGATCAAGGAGGAGGCACGCCTCATTCACACAAAAGCTTCTAAATCGTTCCAATATAGGCCTCACCTCTTGGATGAAGGCATAAACTCAAAACTCCTAATTTTGCCTCAGTTTGTGCTTTTGTGAAGAGACACAACAATTCATGCCAACCTAGCCATATAGATAGGTTTGTCTCACTTAGATGAAGGTATTGGAACAAAACCCATGTTATTAAACTGGGAATCGAGCAAGATATTAAGTTTGGAACATGAAAGGTTCTTAGTTTATACTCATGTGGGAATGATTAACTGATGTCATTCATTTTCATTTATTTAGAATGGACGGTGCATATTAGGTCAAATTGCGCAAAGACCCAGATCAAAATAGCGCGGAGCGGGCAGAGTTAGCCATGAAGTGTAAAGTGCGGTGAATCAAAGGGCAACGCATTGGGCTTTGACGAGTGTGAGGTTGAGATGGCGCCAACATGGTTAAATAATAAATTAGGTTTTTTTTGTATTGAATAAATCCAAACATACATAATAGCTTCAATAATCATATCTCAACATGAAAAGATCATAAAAATAAAATAAAATAACATGTAAACTCAAAGAACTTAGGAGATATCAATAAAAAAATAAAAGTATTTATCTTATAATTAATTTTTAATTAAATATAAAATACATAAATCCAAAAAATAAATTCAAGGTTGACATGGCGCCAATGTGGTTAAGTAGAAAATTAGGTTATTTTTGAATTAAATAAATCTAAAAAATACATAATAGCTTCAATAATCATATCTTAACAAGAAAAAATAACAAAAATAAAATAAAATAACCTCTAAACTCAGTGAACTTAGAAGATATTAATAAAAAAATAAAAGTATTTCTTTTATTCTTAATTTTTAATTATTTAAGTACAATAGAAGATATTTTAATTATTAGAAAATTAACTATGAAGCACGATGGCATAGGAAAGCTGTATGATTTTTCTAAGGTCAGAGGACTTCTCTAACACCAAAAGACTGAGATATAAAATTATAAAATACATTTTTTAAATATTTTATATTTAAATTGATTAAAAATTTTAAAATATTAAATACAAATCAAAATTCTATGAAATTTCATTTCATTGACATTATGGACCTTAAGAATCTTCTGCAAAATTTTCAAGAATTAAGAAAATGTTTTTAATAGTTAATAAATTTTCATTTTACTTTCATGATTTTAGATTTAAATAATTACAGAAAATAAAATACACCTCAGAAAAATATAAACTCATCTCTGGAATATTAATTAGCCTATGGGTGAAGGACTGGTGAAGTTTAATAGTGAATGGAATCATGATACCATAGCTAGCAAGGCGACTAACCTAGGGGGTAATTATAAATATTTAATTTTCATACCTTACCTTATGTTTGATAAATGTTAGAGTATTAGAAAGTGGAGGGGTAAATTTATGATGTGATGCTTACTGAAGTGCTTGAAACATAATAAGGTAATTGGGGTAGCCATAGGGCTTTAAAATCATCTAAACGGTAAAAATGTAAGTTCATAAATTATTAAAAATTTGCAGTTGTAAATGTTTGATGACTAATTGGTGGGGATTATGGTTTAAAAATTTCTAAGTCACTGTTTTGAACTTCCCACCACAAGTTGAAAAATTTATACGATCATTTGAATAAGAGTCAATAAATATGAATCTATCCTTAGGGTTCTTCAAAGGTCTCATAATTAGCTACACATGACTAAACATTATTAAGGTTCAAAGTAAATGTCCTTGTGTAAGATATGAACAACAAAATACTAAGAAATGTCTAAGTTTTATCTTAATTTAACGGCATATAGGCAATTATATTTAAAATTAAAGAAATATCGTAGTGGTCTCCAACCTTTTTAAGAGATAAAAATAATATATGAATCATGAAGGGTANTAAGTAGAAAATTAGGTTATTTTTGAATTAAATAAATCTAAAAAATACATAATAGCTTCAATAATCATATCTAAACAAGAAAAAATCACAAAAATAAAATAAAATAACCTCTAAAATTGGTGAACTTAGGAGATATTAATAAAAAAATAAAAGTATTTATCTTATTTTTAGGTTTTAATTATTTAAGTACTATAGAAGATATTTTAATTATTAAAAATTAACTATGAAACACGATGGCATGAAATTTTTTGGGCTTATTTCCTTTATGCATAGGAATGCTCTATGGTTTTTCTAAGGTCAGAGGACCTCTCTAACACGAAAAGACTGAGACATAAAACTATGAAATACATTTTTTAAATATTTTATATTTAAAATGATTAAAATTTTTTTAAAAAATAAATACAAATCAAAATTGTATGAAATTTCATTTGATTGACAGTATGGACCTTAAGAATCTTCTGCAAAATTTTCAAGAATTAAGAACATGTTTTTAATAGTTAATAAATTTGCATTTTACTTTCATGATTTTAGATTTAAATAATTACAAAAAATAAAATACACCTCAGAAAAATATAAACTCATCTCTAGAATATTAAGTAGCCCATGGGTGAAGGACTAGTGAAGTTTAATAGTGAATGGAATCATGATACCAAAACTAGCAAGGAGACAAACCTAGGGGTAATTATAAATATTTAATTTTCATACCTTAGCTTATGTTTGATAAATGTTAGAGTATTAGAAAGTGGAGGGCTAAAATTTATGATGTGATGCTTAGTGAGTGCTTGAAACATAATAGGGTAATTGGGGTAGCCATTAGGGCTTTAAATTCATCTAACGGGTAAAAATGTAAATTCATAAATTATTAAAGATTTGTAGTTGTAAATGTTTGATGACTAATTGGTGGGGATAATGGTTTAAAAATGTCTAAGAAAGTTGAAAAATATTATACGATCATTTGAATAAGAATCAATAATGTTCCCATAAATTATGAATCTATCCTTAGGGTTCTTCAAAGGTCTCATAATTAACTACACATGATTAAAAACTATTAAGGTTCAAAGTGAATGTCCTTGTGTAAGCTATGAACAACAAAATACTAAGAAATGTCTAAGTTTTATCTTAATTTAACGGCGTATATGCAGGTATATTTAAAATTAAAGAAATATCGTAGTGGTCTCCCACCTATTTAAGAGATAAAAAAATGTATATGAATCATGAAGGGTAACTCACTAAAGGTAATTGTTAAAAGATAAGAAGTAAAAGTAAATATTTGCAGTTGTAAAAAGTTATACACCTCTTGGTATAACTTGCATGACTTTCTCCATAAAATTCCAAATTGAGCAAGGTTTCCACCCATAGGCTAATTAAAAGATAAGAAGTAAAAGTATTCAAATTAATATGGTTTTGTATGGACTATCAAGGTGGTTTTTAAGTTGGAAGTGTTAGTGACATCGACGATGATGTAAAGCATCTCTTACTACGTTAGTGCAAATAAAATAGTATTATGCCTCTTAACCCAATGACTTATGAGGGTTTAAGGCTAGTATTTACCCATGACTGGTTTAAAGTTGCCCTTTTGTTTTTGGGTAATATGTGGCACTAGGCCAAAATTTTAATGAATTGTGGAATATTTGATTGAAGATTTTCTTATGGTGCGAAATTTTGATATTTTATTTGCAATTAACCTGGAATGTTAGTGGCTCTAATAAAAAAGTTTAATTTATTTAGATGCATGATGATTGAGAATTTTTGGTGTTACCTTTTATATATGTCCAACTGTCAGTCATTTTTTCTTGGGTTTGGAGTTGCCCTCCCTTGATTGCATTGCTGGTAGCTTTTATATAGGGTTGCTCTATGCACATTGATGCTCTTGTTACCTATGAAAATCCCTAAAATATGTTATTATGGTTGGAAGCCTAAAGCTGAGCCTATCACTAACTCAAAAATATTTGTGTCTAGTTTTGATTTTTCATATATTTACTGCCTAACTTCATATAAACATGTAAGATTATTTCTTGATGTAATAGTTTGCAAGGTGACTATCCTAGGGAAAAAAATATAAATATTTTATTTGCATACCATAGCTCTTATTTGATAAGCTTTAGAGTAAATCAGAGGGTGGAAGGTTAAAATTTATGATGTTATGCTTGCTGAAGTGCTTGAAACATAATAGGGTAATTGGGGTAGCCATTAGGGCATTATAATCATGTAAAGGGTAACAATGTAAATTCATAAAATGTTAAGGATTAGAAGATGTAAATGTTTGATGACTACTGGTGGAGATTATGGTTAGGAAATGTTTAAGTCACTGATTTGAGCTTCTCATCACAAGTTGAAAAGATTTATATGATCATTTGAATAAGAACCAATAATATTTTCACAAATTATGAATCTACCATTAGGATTTTTGAATGGTCTCATAATGAACTACACATGATTCAAAATTATTAAGATTTAAAGTCAAACTTCTTAAGTAATTTATAAACAGCTAAATACTTTAAAATTTTCAAGTTTTAACTTAATTTAAGGGCATCTATGAATGTTTCTTTAAAATTTGAAAAATACCCTAAGTGGTCTCCCTCTTATTTAAAAGATAAAAAAAATATGAATCATGAAGGGTAACTTACAAAAGTTAATTGTTACTAAACTGAATATATATATATATATATATATATATATTGATGGAAAAAATAAAGGTGTTTTCAACATAAAATTAATTATTTACAATTATACCCCTCTGGGTAGAACTTCCATAACTTTCTCCATAGGATTTCAAATTGAGCAAGGTCTTTACCCATAGGCTAATTAAATGATGAGAAGTAAAAGAATTCAAATTAATGCTATCTTTTATGGATTATCAAGTTAGTTTATAAGTTGGAAGTGTTAGTGACATGGGCTATGTTGTAAAGTATCTCTTACTATTTTTCATGCAAATAAAGTAGTATTATGCCTCTTAAACCCATGAATTATGAGGGGTTAATGTTGGTATTCACCAATGACTAGTTTAAAGTTTCCCTTTTGTTCTTGGTTAGTTGGTGGCTCTAGCCCAAAATTTGAATGACTTGTGGACTATTTTCTTGAAAAATCATTTGTGGTGTAAAATTTTTATATTTTTTTGCCATTAATTTTGGGTACTAGTGGCTCTAATATGAAATGTAATTGATATATATATTTATGCTGATTAAAAATTTTAGGTGTTACCTTTTTTATATGTCCACTTGTCAGTCATTTTTGCTTGGTTTTGGAGTTGCCCTCACTTGATTGCCTTGTTTTTAGCTCTTATCAATGGTTAATCTATAGACATTGATGCTTTGATTGCCTAAGGAAATTTGCAAAATGGGATATTATACCCGAAGGCTTAAAATTGAGCTCATCCCTAACTCAGAAATACTTGTCTATAGTTCTGATTTTTCAAATATTTACCACGTAACTCTATATAAACATGCATGCTTATATTTTAATATACGTCACACCTACATTTCAAAACATTCAACGTGTGTTTGCTTTTCATATATTGACACATTTAATATATAAATTCAATCCCTTTTTAAAATGGTATCAGAAGTGACAGACATGTTCTGTACTTTCTCATATACTGTACTTGATTATACGTACAATATTTAGACGTGTTGCAATATTTTTCTTCTTTTACTTGTTTCATTTCTTTTTTGTAAAATGAAAATCCTAGGGTAGAGGACTCAGAACATATTCTTAGGTTTGAATCTTATGCCAGCACACTCACTTGACAAAACTTTTAGAAATCCTTAAAATCTCATAACAAATTTCATTTAATAGAATCACAATAATGAAACAAAGAACCTAGGAGAGGCCACCCGATGCATGATTTTCTCTCTCCCCTTCTCTTTTCACAGATTGAGGAGATGATGCGATCGATTCACGGTCAATCTTCAGGCAACGATCAAGACCAAAACATGAAGCAAAGGATGATCCTCAATTAAACTTTCCATAGAATTAAACAATATTAAACCTTAAGACTTGGAGGTTTTTTGTCTAGTACATCATAAATCCCCATACTATCTTTTAGACTTTCACATGATTGTATGTCATGCAATATAAGCCCAAATTCTTTTAGGACTACGACTTTATTCATTTGGTACAATGTAAATCCTTTCATCTTCCTAGGCTATCTACGTTGATCATATACCACCATTGTAATTCCTAAATTTAAAATAAAATGGCAAGAGTAAACATGAAATAACATCATTTCCAAAATGTAAAGCCAAATATTAAGATAGTTTGGGAAGTCATTGAGGTTCCACTCAGAGTCTATGACATATTCTATCTTTTGCTCCTTATGTTTCTAAATTAATTATTCTTAATTAAGCCATTCTTACTTGATTTTTCTATGACCAATCATGAAAACTAAACTTTGAACTCTTGATGTTGAAACTCCAACCTTAATTGAGAGTTTCCTTAAGTGATTTGAGATGCTTAAGATGCATTTCACTATAGGGGATTGCACTTGTAGAAGAATTTGTAACTTAGGTAATCTAAACCCTTTTGAATCCTTATATTAGGTAGGGGAATGCTCTGTTTAAAATTTTGCAGACCAAATGAATATCTTAAATTTCATAGTTTAAATAATTGAGACAGGTTATATTGTCATCTTTTGAGATGAAGTATTATTCATGATATCGTGCTTGATGATACGCCTAAAATATATAGTGTTTATAAACACATTTTTATACTTATTTTTTATATATTGCTCTTTAATGGAAGGTATTTTTGTTTTTTTTCTTTCAGGTACAGTTAAAAAGGTGAAAAGTGCTTAAATGAGTGAAAAATGATCAAATTTGGAGCATATAGGTGAAAAATGTGCAAAAGTATTTTGGCACCTAAGCGTCCGATCCATTGGTTAAGCTCTAGATCCATTGCTTAAGCACCAGTTAAATAGAGAAGGTTATGCCTAAGCGCCAGTGGCAGTTATTGGATGAGTAAATTTGGTTTTTACAAATTTTTAAGAGGTTTTTGAGGCACCTATTGGCTTAATAGGTGGTTACAACCACCATGG
The DNA here is from genome assembly GCA_002079205.1 of Phalaenopsis hybrid cultivar. Lineage (NCBI taxonomy): Eukaryota > Viridiplantae > Streptophyta > Magnoliopsida > Asparagales > Orchidaceae > Phalaenopsis > Phalaenopsis hybrid cultivar. Next base: position 48,214 of record JXCR01128253.1, on the reverse strand, counting down.
AAAAAAATTATTGCGAAATGATGCATCTCTTGGGGAAATACATCGTATAAAGACACATTTTGAAGAGATATCAATGCACCTTCTGGAGAATTATAAAAGAAGGAAGATTAATACTTTGAAAGGGGCCCTGAAAATACTGGGAAAGTTTTGGAAGTTCTAAAATTTGGGAGTTAGTTGGAGAGATTTTTAGACACCATATATTTATCCTTTTATTTTAGTTTTATATTGAGAGTGTTGTAGAAAGAAGAGATTCAAATGAACTTCAAGAGTTTGGTGGAGGACTTGAGATAAGTTTTTATCTTTTGTTTTAGATTACTTTTGGTTTTAATTGAGACATGTTGTTGGTTTGACATTGATTTCTAGTTTTAAACTAAAGTGTTGTTTTGTTTTCTCCATGGATTCTAAATAGTTTTCTTTATCTTTCCTCTTAAAATGATAAGTAATTAAGTGTTGGATGGAAGTTGTGGAGAGTATTGATTTTTAATGTTGGAAGAAGTTGTGATGATTTAAATACATGTACTTCATTTACTTCTTGATTTGGCCAATCCAGATGTTAAAATTTGTTGTGAGAACATGTAAGAACCAAACTAATATTATCTCAGTCAACAATTGGAAAGAATCAGATGTGGTTGAATGAATGAGAATGTAGTTCATATGATTGGGTGAAAATAAAAAGGGAAATATTCGTTGAGGGTGTAGAGTTAGAGGACTTTAAAGTGACAGGTTAAAGCCCCAACTTGGTTTATTATTTTAGATTTTGATATGAGATGTTAGCCCCCAGGTGGAGGGAATTGAGGGAACTCTAGAGTGAGAGCTAGTTTCTTCCCTGCCTAGCCGGACTTCAGAACTATTCAAACTTTAAATTAGCCAATGTTATTTATAACATCTCTAGTAAGGCTAAAAAATATTATTGCTCATATTTGGCACAACAAAATATGCATAATTCCATAACATAATTCCTATACTTATTATTGATTCATGATAAGTAGAAAGATATTTTCATATTTAGTGCTTTTCTTCTAGAAAAACTTAAGTTATCTTCTTAAGTTTTTGTTTTTATCAAAATATTAAAATTACGAGAAATATTTAAACTTTCTTTAATGCAAAAATATCTTTAGTTTAAATAATTATCTTTTTAAAAATAGAAAGTTTTCTAAAAAGTGCATATTGCATATCTTCCCTGTGGGTTCGATATCCAGGTCTTAATCAAAAAATCCTATATTACTTGATAATGATACCTATACTTGCGTAGTATCCCAATATATATAAATTAAAAGTTAAATTCTTATTTTTCTTTAAGATCAAGTTTTTGATTTTGTTGCGAAACAAGGAAATATAAGTGAAAAATATAATAAGAATTATTGTTACACTGTTGCATATAAGCAGTTATCGGGAATCAAGTTTTTGGCGCCGTTGCCGGGGAAGTGAAGTGAAAATTGTAAAGAATCTATTGTTATAAAAGCAAATTTCTATTTTTAGAAGTCTTATTTAAATTTTAAGTTATTGTATTTTTTTTTGTTTAGTTTTATTTTATTTTATGTTAGTGTATGCGTAGTTCAGGTTCTGAAGGACTACTGCCCTGCGAGTCTAAATTAGAGAGAACTGTTAGAAAAATGACAAAAAACCAAAAGAAATAAAATTCTTGAAAATCCAAAAAAATTATAGAAATAACAAACTAAAATGATCAAAATGCTGAAATTCATCAAGAGTTTAGACCTTTAAGAGATTATGACAATCATATTGTAGAAAAAATTCATTGTAGTATTCACAAACTTACTATAATGGCTAATTCATTTGAGCTTAAACCTGCTATTATCTAAATGGTATCAAATAATCAGTTTGGGGGATCACCAACTGAAGATCCAAATTTACATCTTGCCAATTTTCTAGAAGTGTGCGCTACATTTAAATACGATGGTGTATCAGATGATGCCATAAGACTTAGTTTATTTCCTTTCTCACTGATTAATAAAACTAAGATGGGATTGAATTCATTATCACCTGGATCAATCAGAACTTGGGGTGATTTAGCACAAAAATTCTTTGCTAAATATTTTCTACCATAAAAAACTGCGAAGCTTAGAAATGATATTACATCTCTTAATTAGTTTGAAGGAGAATCTATTTATGCAGCCTGGGAAAGATTTAAAGAACTCTTAAGAAAGTGTCCACACCATGCAATACCTATTTATGAAGCATGGGAAAGATTAAAAGAACTCTTAAGAAAGTGTCCACACCATGCTATACGAGTTAATAATTCAAACTTTTTATAATGGATTAGTTGGATCTCTTAGATCAATTATCGATGTCGCTGCTGGTGGTTCATTGAAGTCAAAACCATTTCATGACGCTTATGCTTTAATTGAAGAGATGGCAACAAATAATTTTAAATGGCCTTCTAAGAGGCTGAATCCTAAGAAAGTAGCCAATATTCATGAATATGATGCATTTACTATGTTAACAAATCAAGTTGCTGCAATTTCAAGGAAGTTAGACCAATTTGGAATAAAATTTTCTCAACCAATTTCCATAATTGAAGAGAAATCATTAGGCCAAATTGTAAATTTTGAAGCATAATTAGAAACTTTGAATGTCATAAATAATAAGCACAATAACCCATATTCAAATTATTATAACCTAGGTTGGAAAAATCATCTCTTTAACTGGAATAATAATTCGGGTGATAATAATCAGCAATAGGGGAAATATCAAGTAAACCCATTTAGAAAATGGAACAATCAAGGAAAAAATAATTATAGATCTACTTATCTTCCAAGTTTCAATAGTAATACACAATTTAAGGAGAAGAAGTTTTCTATAGAAGAAGTGGTGTTACAAATGGAAAATCAATTACAAAGTTAACGAGCTACAATTAGAAATATTGAGAATTAACTTGGGCAAATAGCAAATTCATTAAGTAGTAGATTCCAAGGAACACTTCTTTGTAATACTGAATCAAATCCAAAAGACCAGAATAAAGAGTAAGTAAAAGCAGTTCAATTTAGAAGCGGAAGAGAGTTGGAAGGTAGGGTTCAAAAATAAATTGAAGTAGAGAGAGAAGAAATTGAAGAATCAAAAGAGGATGCTCCAAAAGATTTTGTTAGACCTATTTCTCCGCTGAAAATTGATTTGGAAAAACCACCACCTCCATTATCTCAGAGACTTCATCAGCAGAAGTTGGATAAGCAATTTTCAAAATTTCTAGAAATATTTAAGAAGCTTACAATTATATTCTATTTACCGAAGCCTTTAAACAAATGCCAAGCTATGTAAGGTTTATGAAGGATATTCTCAGTAGGAAAATGAAGTTTGAAGATAATGAGACTAATGCACTTAGTGAGGAGTGCAGTGCTATAATTCAAAAAAAGCTTCTTGAAAAACTTAAAGATCCTGATAGCTTTACAATTCCATGTGTAATAGGATACAAAATTTATGGGAAAGCTTTATGTGATTTAGGTTCAAACATTAACCTTATGACATTACCAATATTCAAAAGATTGAGATTAAGAGAGATAACCCTACTACTATAACTCTGCATTTAGCAGATCGTTCGTTAACATACCCTAAAGGAGTTATAGATGATGTCTTAGTGAAATTTGTTCAATTNATTTCCTTGGTTGGATGAATTTCCTAATGGGTTCACTGGGTTGTTTGCTCATTGTTGATTTGTAGAGGAATTGTTATTCGAATNNCCCATGTTTAATATTAGCTCTTCTATAGACAACTTCTTCTCCTTAATTTGAGTATTACTGTTAAATCCTGGAGGATAAGAAGGTCTATAGTTAACATTTCCTTGGTTGGATGAATTTCCTAATGGGTTCACTGGGTTGTTTGCCCATTGTTGATTTGTAGAAGAATTGTTATTCGAATTAAAATTTGGATGATTCTTCCAACCTGGGTTATAATAATTCGAATAAGGGTTGTTGGGCCTATTAATAGCTTTTAACGTCTCATATGAAGGTTGAACATCCACAAATTGCCCAGATGAAATCTTTTCCATCATAGGAGGTGTTGGAGAATAATTAATCCCATAATGATCTAATTTCTTTGATATTGCAGCAATCTGCGAAGCTAACATAGATATTGCATCAGAATAATGGATACTAGCTACTCTTTTAGGATTTACCCGCTCAGAGGGCCATTGAAAATTGTTGGTAGTCATCTTTTCTATTAATGAATAAGCCTCATCAAAAGGTTTTGACATTAAAGAACCACCAGCCGCAACAGCTATAATCAATCTAAGAGATCCAACTAATTCATTATAAAAAGTTTGAATTATCAACCAATCTGGTAACGAATGTTGAGGGCACTTTCTAAAAAGATCTTTAAATCTCTCTCAAGCTTCATATATTGACTCTCCATCGATCTGACAGAATTGTCATTTCTAAGTTTAGCAGTTTTGGATGGAGGAAAATATTTGGATAGAAATTTCAGTGAAAGTTCTCCCCAAATGTTATGTCATTTCTAAGTTTAGTAGTTTTAGATGGAGGGAAATATTTGGATAGAAATTTCTATCTAAGAAGATCTTTAAATCTCTTTCAAGCTTCATATATTGACTCTCCATCAATCTGACAAAATGATGTTATATTCTAAGTTTAGCAGTTTTGGATGGAGGGAAATATTTAGATAGAAATTTCTATGAAAGTTCTGCCCAAGTTCTAATAGATCCTGGTGCTAACGAATTTAACCACATCTTAGCCTTATCCCTCAGTGAAAAAGGAAAAATTTTAAGTCTAACAGCATCATTTGAGACTCTGTCATATTTAAAAGTAGCACACAGCTCTAAAAAACTAGCGAGGTGTAAGTTCGGATCTTCATTTGGTGTACCTCCAAATTGATTAATTTTTACCATTTGGATAAAAACAGATTTAAGCTTAATTTTAAATTAGGATCTTCATTTGGTGTACCTTTGAATTGATTATTTTGTACCATTTGGATAATAGTAGGTTTAAGCTCAAATGAATTAGTAATAGGATCTTCATTTGGTGTACCTCCAAATTGATTGTTCTGTACCATTTGAATAATAGCAGGTTTAAGCTCAAATGAATTAGCAGCTACATCTATTTTGGATAGATAAGTGAATTTCATCTGCTGTAGGATTTGCATAATCTCTTAGGGGTCTATTTTGGTGTTCATTCTCTATTCCTTGATTGTTCAAGTTGATTTCCATTGTATTAGAATTTCTAAGTTCTCTTCTTAATCTTCTAATCATTCTAACAATGCGTTCTAGTTCCAAATCGTAGGGTATAAGATTTTCAGGTCCAAATTTACGCATCCAATTTGAAATCAGTACTCAGTTATATAATTAACTAAATATAAAAATAAGTTGCAATTCAAGTAAAAGTTTTCTAATAATCTTAATTTGTTTGTTACTCTGATCGTGATTTAACTCACTCACTCAATCACTTCCCGGTAATGGCGTCAAAAACTTGACAGCAACTTTATATATGCAATAAAATAAAAGATAAATATGGACGTAATAAATATTCAATAATTGTAAAGTCACACTTATCAGCGCAAGTATACGTATCGCTCAAGTAATATACGGCTCTAATGGAGTCCTAGATATCAATCTCACAGGGAGTAGTTTAGAGTTACGAACTAAGATTTTAGAAAAAGCAATACTTTAATCGCAACAACGCAGTTCAATTTGCTTATCTGTCACTAATAGGCAATTGCAATAAATAGATAATTTTAATAACTATTAAATAACTAATGATATTAAGTAGGGTTTAATTGTGATATTCAATATATAAAAAAACATCCGTCTCCTTGTCAAAAAATCATAGTAAATGGATAAAATGAATTAGTTTAATTTATATTGTGTCAAATATGAGCATACCTATTTTTTACCCTTTGGTCCAGGCATAAAGAACATTAACTAATCCTACGCTTGTTTACTTAATCTGTGGCTAGGCTGGGAGGATACCATCTCTCATTTCGGAGCTCCCACGTACCCCTCATCTGAGGGATAACATCTACATTTCAACACCCAAACAATAGGACCGAATTGAGGATTTTAGTATGTCACTCTAAAATCTCCAATTCTACGTCCGATAATATTATTTCCCTTTTTATTTGCACCCATCTTCCAAGGGCTTTGACCTCCGTGAATCTTGGATGTAATCTTCATTTTAGTTGTAAAACTCAACATATTTTAATAAATCAATTGGCCAGATTGAAAGTAAATTAAGATCGAAGTGAAAAGATCATCACAATTTCTTAAATATTTTCATGGCTTCACCAATTCAAATCACCATTTCACAAATCTTGAGACAAGGAGAAAGACAGAGAAAAGTACTCAGATCTCATGGTAAAAATACAACAAAACACGTAATTCATATATAAAATCAAAGTCATACAAACTACAACAAGTAAATAAGTTATCTTTAATTTCTCCCCATGACCACTCCTCGAAATTCCTCTAAATCTCTTACTTTCTTTACAGCACACAGAATTCCTCTTCGAAGTAGCAAGGAGGAGGAAATCTCACACTTTCCCTCCACTCTTACAATATCTCGAAGAAATCCTCACAATTGTTACACACTAATGGAAATTTTATACACTCTAGAACCTCTCTAATTTTCGGCCAAAATGTTCTTTTAAAGTTGTGGATGAGCTTTCCTAAGAGTTGCCTAAGCATCCCTTCAAAATTTGGCCTTATCCAAAGCTTGAGTAGGCATAACCATCGATCTCGCTGTCGGCGGCCTCAAGGACACCGTTGGCGAGCTTCTAAAGAATTTTGTTCTGCAGTCTCGGGAAAAACTCGCCGTCGGCGGGGTCGAGGGCGCAGTCGGCGACCTAGTTCAAATCTCCACATTTTGTCCTTTTCACTCCAAATTTGCTTCTTTTTTAAATATTTTTGCTCCAATGACCATAATTCATCATTCCTGCAACAAAACATCAAAAATACCTTTCTTTAAAGTGCAATATCATTAAAAACAGTATAAAATAGGTATGAAAATCTCAACATATTTTCCTTAGGTCATGGACTAAATTGCTGGAGGTCAGATCTCATGCTGAAGATCTATTTATTTGGGAGCTAGAAGAAGGGAGAATCAATTTTTGGTTAGATAAATGGACATGGAATGGGGAGAAACTGTCCTGTTCAAACTCCAACCCCAATTATCTGACTAAGGTGAAGAAGTATTGGTATGATAATCAATGGATTTGGAACATGATGAATACCATCTTAAATGAAGAACAAATGCATTAAGTAAAGAATATTTCCATTAATCTTAAGCTAAAAGATAAAATCATTACTGAACAAGCTCCCTCACAGAAACTTTCAACTTACATTTTTTAGAAATTCTACGAGTGGTAGCCTGTCTTGTGGGGGAAAGCCATATGGGAAAGTGGTTAACACCTTCTATGTCTTTTTTTCTGCTGGAGGCTATGACAGTCTTTGCTACCTATTGATGATATTCTAAAGATGAAAGGGCTAAGAGGGCCTTCTGTTGCTACTTGTTTAATGCTGAAGAAGAGAGTTTAGACCATTTATTTTTCCCTTGCAATTTCTCTCAAAGAATTTGGTTTGAACAACTGCATCAGCTTAACATTGATACTCTAAAAGTCAGCTGGGATAAATTTTCGTGGTGTTGGAAGGAATGGCATGAAGCTAACTTGATAATCATTCTTTGTATAGTTGCCTGGTTCATCTGGATGTGTAGAAATCAAGCTAAGTTTGACAACATCAAACCTATGAGTAAGTCTGTGGTGTTTAATTGTACTTTCTATATGCAAAAAATTTTTAAATAACAAAAGTTTCCCAATGTTTTCCATTGTTGGGTGCCTCATGAGAAAGTTAAGCAGATTTGTAAGCCAACTTTGGTCCTTTGGATCCCTCTTCCATCAGAGTGGCTGAAGGTCAATACTGATGGTAGTTTTTCTAGGGAGTTTTCTAGTGTTGGGGGAATTCTTAGAAACTCCCAAGGGAAGTGTAATCTTTACTATTCTTCTCCATCTTGCGCTTATGATGCACTAGAAACTGAGATGATAGCCATTTATTGGGCTATAAACCTTGCCCATCAATGCAACATCAAAAATTAGATTGTAGAATCTGATTCCAGCACTTGTATCAGGATATTTCAAAAAGAAGGAGCGCCCCCCTTGGCATATTATCAGATGGCTAAATAAACTTAAGTGTTTCCTGAACAATAGTAGAATTAAATTTCAACATATTCTTAGAGAAGGCAATAGTCCAACTCACTGTTTGGCTGCAATGGGGAGGAATACAAAGCTAATTTCAGTAAGGTTTATCATTGCAATGGGGAGGCAATAGTCCAGCTCACTGTTTATCACAAAATTTTTGTATTCATATGCTTTTACATATACAGATACAACACATTGCATGAAAAGAAGACATGAATATTTTTTTTAAAATCCCATAAGAAATTTTATTAAATATCAGAATGATAAAAAATCTAGGAGAATGTTCTATTAAACCCAAACAAAATAAAAATATATCAATTACAACTCAACACAACAAATATAAACCTAAGAGCCATCAAACCGACAACATCCACAATTACATATCAACTTATCAAACAATTAAAGATCATTAAAAACCATCTAATATAAGGAGAATTTATGATATCACCATGAAAAAGTAACGTAAGATCTCTCAACACAATGATACTCACAAAGTTATTGCATGAAGAAGCACCAGTTTTAGCCACCAAATTAGCTGGCATGTTACCTTCCATAGGAACATAAGACCACATCACCTGTAATGAAGGACTAAGAGAAAAATTTATATTCATCCAAAAAATAATATTCCAAGGATAATCAAAAAAGAGTAGAATTTCCACATAAGAAGAGAATTAGTTTCAACCTGCACAAGCTTCCATTTGCACTTATTAGCAATGATAAGAGTATTAACAGTAGCCTCAACTTCCATAACCCAAGGAGAGTAAGGAATAACAGAAGAAACAAACCAAGAAATATTAATGCCTTTATTATTTATATAGATACCACTCACACCAGCTAAACCATGATTCCAACTTCCATCTATATTTACTTTAATAAAACCTTTCAAATCTTTAATCCAAACAACCAAAGAAGCTTTCAATTTATGAGAAAGAGGAAAAGGCATATTAAACTTCCTGAGCAATTTAAGAATCAAACTACTAGCGTTTTTAAACATGCCAAATTTAAGTCATTTAAAAAAGTAGCTAGTAATCATTTTAAAAATAGTTAATGGAATAGCTAACTTAGCATTATGTCTAAAATCATTCCTCTCTCCGCAAATGAAACAAGAAAAAATTAATAGGGGATAATAGCATAAAAATCATCACCAAAAATTTTCCAATAAGCAATATAACCTGCAATTGAATAACATAAGCTACTTTTATTTCTTCTGCTAAAGAAACTGTAAACATAATTCTAGATGACCGTAGCAAAATTTCAAGATATAATGATATGCTCTTAATCTTCCTTGTACAGCATACAAAGACGACATCAAGAAGCAACTCTCAAACCTTTAAGCTTCAAGATGTGATCTATAGGTAATAAGTAATGCATAAATCTCTAAGAGAAGAAATAGAAGGAAGGCTTAATCCATTGTTTCTGGGCTCAATTTAAATCCAGAATTGAAACAAAGGAGAATGAACCAGCAAAAAATTTAGTATAAAAATCACCAAATTTGCCTTTAAATTTTTTTAACTTTTTCTTTCCCAAGTAAAATGGGAATACCAACAATAATATGAGTATCAAAAAAATTTACAACATTAGCTATAATATTAGCATCCCAACGGTAACTATACTAATAGTTATTAACAACAAGATTAATATGAAAAAGACATCCATAATGTGCAGCTAATACAACAATACTAACGTAATTATCATTCCAAAAGCTACAACTTCCATCATCAAGTTCCCAGAATAGATGACTCTAGATTTTAAAAGAAACATTTAACGTTTCTTTCAAAATAAAAGAATCCATATGATTAAAAAACATGTTAAAGGATGAGAGTGAGGACAATATTTGTTCTTCATAAATTGAGCCCATAGAGAATCTCCAATTCAAAATCTAAAGGCCAAACCATCAGAAGAGATTAGTTTACACAGCTTAGACCAACTTCTCCAATGTGTACCTTACCCATTGCCAACCCATAATAACTCCTTAAGACAATTTTCCAATTTCTTAATGATATAAGTATACATTTTCATAATCTATAAAGTGAATAAAGGTGTAGTTGTAAAAATAATCTTTAGAAGATTAATCTTACCACAAAAAAATGGAAATAATCGTCTCAAGAAAGAATCTTATCATTAACTTTATCCAGCAGATTTACAAAAAGATAACCCCTTCTTTTATTGTTATCAAGATGAAAACCCAAATAAATTCTCGAGAGAGCACCTTTAGCACAATGAGCAGTGTCATGAAACCAATTCTTCATCATCACATAAAAAGACTTAGCACAATAGAAAATATATTTGTTGTTATTAAATAGAGGATCAGATGAATCTTGAAAATTTTCCAAACCATTTCAAAGTTTGTTGATAGAGTTCTTATTAGCATTGATAAGGATCAGAAGATCATCAACATAAGTAAGATATGAAATCCCTATGTCACATTTTTAAGATATCAAGAAAGATAATCAAAGGAAATATAAAAATAAGGGGAGAAATTGGTTCACCCTATTTAATACGTATAGAGGCTTAGAAGAAACCACATTTATTATGATTTATTAAAATGGAAAAAACATTAATATCCAAAATTTTGTGAGTGATCCAATAAGATAAAATAGAAAAACCACTAGCACTAAAAATATTTTTGACCTCCCTTTTGGTTGCGGTTTAATTTTCCCTCTTTAGTAGCCTAAGGTCTAGCCATAGGACTTTTTGTTGACTATTCCTAGAAAATTAGAAAAGGATCCCTTACCTATAGAAATTCTAAACTCTTCCTTGCTCAACTTGAAGTTCCACATATTGGTCCTAACATCTAGCACTTAGTAGGTGGGGTCACTATGGAGGATCTCAAAGAGAGTCCCCATAGGACTACTTGACCTTAGGGTTGACCCTCGGTGTTGTTCTGGAGCTGGTTCACTCACTTGCACTCATTCTCACCCACAATCACTCACAACCCTAAACCCAGAATTGTTGATTTTGATCCCTTGATCTTTTGGGATACTCATGTAGATCATCTCCTAGACCCCCTAGCCACAGGCTAGGTTTTAGCTAAGACATTGCATAGAGGATCCAAATGGTGGTTTCATTGGTCCATAGCTCATATAAGATGGTTGGCACCCTAATTCTACAAAAATATCTAGCTTAGCCTTTTGCCCCCAAAAATACCCAAATTACCTAAATGCGCCCAAACCCAAAATTTAACCAAAATTCCAAAACTTATTCAAAGATCATTTCAAACCATTTGAAACTACCCAAATTGCCCAAAACATCCAAAAATTCCAAAATTATGAAAATACCCTCAAATTTATCAAAACTACAAAAATACCTTTGGCAGCCCAAACTTTCCCAAAACATCCAAAATCACTTCAAATGTCTCCAAAACCAACTTGGACCCTTTAATTGAACCCAATTTTGCCAATTTGACCATTTTGACCAAACCCCCCAAATTTCCTTTAATGGCCCAATTTTCTCAAATTTATCCCAAATGTCCACCAATTGGGCCCAAATTCTTCTCAATTTCAATCCTAAACTCAAATTAATCTTTCATATGGTCAATCCAAACTAAATCCAAGCTTAATTGACCCATGCTTTGAGCTCAATTTTGATCCAAAACAAAACCCCCAATTTTGACCATATGACAAAAATCTCACCCAATTAAACCCTTTAGCCTACTTAATTTCCTCAATTCAGATCACAAATTCTTCATCACAATCCTACACATCAAATTGAGCACTCAATTGGCCTTGCACAAGTCTCAATTCCACTCAATTTTAACCTTAGTCCAAAATCCCAAGTTTGCCCCAATTTAGCCACATGCCTAAATTCCACAAAATTGAATGCCCAAACCCCAAAATTGACACCCAATTTATGTTAAAAGCTCTTGATGACATTCTTATAGACCATTTTAAGACATTTATTTTGACCTAGCCCAACCTAAACCAAAGTTTAACCCAACACCGCAAAATTAACCAAATACCCAAAATCCCTCTAATTGAGCCCTAAATCAATTCAAAATAACTCCAAATCTTTTCTAAACTCCTCATGACTATCATATACACAATATTGATCAATAAATTGAGCTCAACGGCATGGCTAGCCTAACAAAAACCTAACTTTTAGCCATTTTGACTAACATTGAACCCCTTCACTAAAATTGACTTGGCCATGCCTAAGTGCCAAATTAATGACACCATGGCCACCAAGTAGACCATAGTGACCAGCCTAGACCCACCTAAACCACCCGAGTGAGCTATGATCCAAGGGTCCCATAATTTAAGGGATCTTATCCCATTTTTGGGCCTTAACCAAAATATCTCCTCCATCATCACCTGACCACCATAACTAGCCCTACCGGCCAGACTAGTGGCCCAAAAACCCTAAAACCGAGAGCCACCACCCTTAAATCAAACCCAATTCCAACCATAGAGGCCAAATCATTCCAATGGCTCTTTAGAACTCCTCAGCCCCCACATAAGCACCATTTTCCACCCATCAATTGGCCCTGGTAGTTAGCCCAAGCTCTTCTATTTAATCAGCTCATCCATGGAAAAAGAAAAAAGAGTTCAAAATCCTTGGGGAAACTCTGCCAAAATCTCATCAAAGACTCTCCAAGCATCCCTAAGCATAATCCAACCATCTTCGCCCTCTGATTCTCACTGAGAGAGCCCAATTTTAAGCTTAAATATTAAGGTCAGACCAAAGCATCTCTCCACAGTCCACCAAACTTAAATCAATTATGCACACACCATACATAGGGCAAGAGGAGTTGATTCCCCATCAAACTCCCTCTGAAACCGCCTCTAGGATAGTTCTATACCTACACCTGAAATCCAACATGATCAAAATCATATCTAGACAATTCATCAGAGCTCAAGACTTCATCTGGAGGTTCATTGGCCTCAACCAAAGCTACCACAACCATCTGATTGAGTCCATGTGGAATATCTTGATTTCGTATAAATGTGTTTGTCTTGAGTAGATGAAGGTTTAGAAACAAGCCCCATGTGATTTGGTTGACACGAACTCAAGATCTTAAGGTTATAAGTTGAACTGTTCACAGGTTAGGTCATATGGGGACGATGACTGAGAACCATCTGATCGCACATATATTCCACAGACGGATGAGATCAAGTTGGACTAACGGATGGTGCAAAAAGGCGGGTCGTGTGGCAGCTGAAGTGCATGGTGGTGTTGAATGGCCCAGCGTGGGAGTTCGGAGCCGTCGTAGGTTGAGGTGGCGCCGCATGGATAAGTAGAAAAATATGGATTTTCTGAATTATTTTAAATGCTTAAAATTCAAAAATCCATATCTTTCTCTATAAATATCATAAACATAAAATATAAAAACTCTCTTGCTCAGTGAACAGAGGAGAATAATGTGAACAAAAGCTAAAAATTATTTTCTTATTCACTGATTTTTAATGTGGATTAAAGTATTTTAATTCATTATGATCAAACATTGCTCACCATGGCTTGAAATTTTAAAGGTTTAATCTTCATCACAGATGAGATGTTCTCTGATTTTTCCAATGTCAGAGGACATCTCTATGCTTCTTACTTTAATTTTTAAGCTAGGGAGGCCATTTTGGCTTATTTTAATTACATAAATCAAATATCATTTGGAAACATATGGGAATAATTTTAGTAGGTTTCGTGTGGTTAGAGAAGTCTACAAAAAATACCATGATGTCTTGAATTATGTTGTAAATTTCTATATTTAATTAAATAATTTTTATTTTTTCCAAGTGCCTCTGATTACACGGAACTCAGAAAACCACTTTCCATAATTTTCCCAAGTGTATTTAATTTATTATAATTATTTGTGTACAAAAATACAAGTTTCCTTGGAAAATCAACTTTAATACTTGAACATAATCAAATAATTTTCAAACTCTTAAAATGGATAAACATGATTTTTATGAACAACGTGGGATTGATTTTCTGAGTTCCTTGTAATCAGAGGCACTTGAAAAAAATAAAAATTATGTTTTTGGGAAAATACTTAATTTTTTAGCTTTATTTTGAATTTAAAAATAATAGAAAATAATTAAAAATTATTTTGTTCTCTCATCACTTGGGACTCATTAAAATATTTTTCCTAATTTTCCTAAGTTAAAAATGAATTTTATAAGCTTAAAAGTGAATTTTCCTTAATTTCCCATTAAAATAATTATAATAAATAAATTAAAATTTACAAAAATACAAAATTTCATTCTCTGAGTTTTTTGAACTCAAAGAAGTCTAATAAAAATAAAAAAATTATTTTTATAATTAAAACATTATTTTATATTTAATTAAATCATTAAAACTTATTAGTAATTAAATAATAATAATAATAATAATTTAATTCAAAAAATCATGGAATTTTGCATAAGTATTTCTCTGACCTAGGGAAACCTCTAATAATTTTCTCATAAATGAAAACTTTATTTTGGAAAGTTAAATAAATCAATTTCCAATAAAAACCTATTTTCTGAATTTAAATAAATTTTTAGATAAATTAAATTTTTAGAAGTCCACATATTCTCTTCTAATATTGTAATTACCTCATAGACATGACACTCTAAACCCTCAAAGTCATTTGAGTTATGTTTAATGAGTTATGAGGAGAAGTACCCCAAGGGTGAAATAATCCTTTTAGATTTTGGTGCCTTAATCAAAATTTAGGATTAACCAAGGGAAAATGTGTAATTTTGATCTTAATAAATATGTTTGGATGATTGAAATACAATGAGATTAAAAGGTAGAAACTCACTCACCACACTCAAACAACACCAACAAAGTAATAATTCTTCTAATCTTCATGACTTGGAAGTCAACTAAGCTCAAACGATTCTTAAGTGATGGGCTTAAGCTGGAAAGATAATAGTTTACTTTCTTAAGCCCAAAGTTGAGGATGGTGTGATCATTTGATAAGAACGCATATCACTTAAATCAAAATTTTGATAATCACCATTTGACCTATTATGATTGTTAAAGGCTTAGTAGTGACATGGGCTCGATGTCTACACTCAATTGATTAGATTTAGAACATAACATGATTTGTGATTAACATCTTTAAACACTACAAGCCTAACCTTAATTGTGGACACCACAATTTTAAATGACTTAAACTTTACTTAGGGGCACCCACTCACATAACTTTTAAATGAAACATCAATTGTTAAATCAAGTATCCTATCCTCGGGATAATTGAATTGTTAAGTTTCACTAAGCAACGAGGTAGTCACATTTCGACCTCAGATGATTAATGGAAGAATATGAAAAGTCCAAAATGAACTTAAAATGTTTCAAGAGATCTTTAAAGTGATCTAGGGTCATGCCTCGAGCATTTTGAAATCTATTAGACATTCTGAAGGGCAAAGTGGACTTGCCATATTTTTGTTCTAAAATCATCCACTAAGATCTTCCAATATTCAATAAAATCATGACTTGGGGTTTGATAGCTAAATCTTCATCTACTCCTGCAATTTAAATTCCCTGCAAAATTATATACATGTCTTGCAAATACTAACCTTTCAGGTGGAGGAACGAGAAGAATCAACAACAATGCTTTTAAATTAATGCATTTATCTTTCTATAATTCTTGTCTCGAGCTTGCATGTTAAACAACAATGTTACCCTGCATAAAAACCAAAACTGTTAGGATAACCACAAAAACAAAACCAAAAACAAAAATTAACCAAGATAAAATTCACCGTCACAACATTCAAAATATAAGACAACTCAAGATTTAATCACAAACATCACAAACGACAATTGCAACTAAATTAAAACATCTCTATCGGATGATCGAGAATCCCTCAGAGGAGGTAACCTATGGTTGCTAACGAGGCTTCCCATGGTCTAAATGAAAGTATAGAACTCATTGAGTTGAGTTTACAAAATTCATTTGGATAAGTGAATCTGAAAGAAAATAGTGGTACCAGAATGATGAAATTTTTGGATCCTAAACGGTGTCGCTCTAATCAAATTTAACATGCCCCATAATATCTAAAGAACCATAACCATAGGAACATTTAATTTGACATCATAACTTGGCACATTAGAAAATCTAAACTTATCATGGTGAGGAGCTTGGAGCTACAATTGTGAGCAGCACGACCATCTTCAACAGCAGAACATATCTTCACCAGCCATAAGATTTTGAAGTTATTTCCTTATCCAACTTAAATCCTCAACTTATCTTTAGGCCTTTGTATGGCTCTATTATACTATATAAGTCTTAACTCGTTTTTGGATTCTGAGGTTGTCGTTTGTTATAACCTAAATCCTCATATCTTCCAGGCAATTTATGTGATTGTTTCACACGAATGTAAGTCATAACTAATAAAATTGGTAGGATGAAATATTTAAATAATTTCTTCTCAAAACTAAAGCCAAACCATAGGATAAACTGGGAAGTCATCGAGGTTCTCCTCCGGATCTATGACATCCACTAACTCTACCTCATTTGGATTCTACAATAAATGTTCCAAATTTGAGTCATTCCCCTTTCACACCTCTTTGTCCGATCTCGTTGAAAAGTACTATTCCTTTTGAACTCATTGAACATAATTTTCTCTGATTTTTATCAAGAGTTTTCTTGAGTGACTACGGTCATTTAAGATGTAATTAATTATAGGGGCTTGCCCCTATAAGAAGCTTCTCCGAACACAGCTTAATATAAATCCTTTTTAATTTTCTGTATTAAATGGGAGGAAATTATCGGCTTATAAATAAAATGGTTTCGCAAACCAAATGAATGTCATATATTTTTTGTTTATTTAATCCAGAGCCTCACGCTCAAGTCTTGTGTTTATCTTTCAGGATAGATACAAGGTTTGAGGTATAGTAATCTTTCATTTAAACTATGAAAGATATGGGGTCAGTTTGATTTCATATTTTTATAAACTTAAATTATATATATGTAAATTAAATATCCTTCCGAAGTGGGCGACGAGATTTTGATTTTGGCGGCTGACAGCTTCCAATGGGCAACTCCTCAACTTTTTAGTGCCGACAAATAGCAATAATGAATTCCCATCTTACAGTATCAAAAGCTTTTTTAATGTCCATTTTAAAAATCATATTACCATCTCAACCCTATTTATCTAAGTAAAGAATCAAACCTTGAGCAATCATAGCATTCTCATAGATGAAGCTCCCTTAAGAAACCTGACTAATTTTTACTAATGAGAAGATGTAAATATGGCTGAATACAAGGCATAATGATTCTTGAAATAATTTTTGAGATCATAGTATTAAGAGTGATAGCTCTATAAGCATCCCGGATGTAGCTATCTTCATTTTTAAGAATAAGATAGGATTGGTAGACTTAAAATACCTGAGCAAATCAATGTCATTGAAAAAATTTTGAATTTTCTGGCGAATATCATTCTTAACAAAATCATAATTGCTATTGTAGAAGGCAGTAGAATAACAATCAGTACCAAAAGTTTGAATAATATCCAAAGCATCTAAAGCCTATTTAATCTCAACATAATTAGGAACCAATAATAAATCAGTCTTGCATGTTGACCTGACCCTCAATTATGTAGTAATTTAGTTTCCAAAAAGATGGCAAAAAACTTGACCCAATTTATTTTAGTGGCTAGTGTTGATAATGGATATTTCATAGAGTTTATAATTTGATTAGTATTTTACACACTAGGGGTGCTATGCAAGTACACAAATCATTTCAAGTAATATATAATTTTCTTTTAAAACCCCAGTATTGATCCCACAGGGATGGCAAAGCTCTTTTTATGGCTTTAGAATCACTTTTCCTTAACTCAAAAAAATTTCTAGGAAGCATGGTAGCAAGCATAAGTGTAAAAAGGGAAGTTACTAAATTCCATCTAATTTTATTTCAAAGCTTAGAAAATGCAGTGCTTTTGAACTAGTTTTACATGGAAAAGTTCAAACTATGTAAAAGTCTTTTCACTTTGTAAAGTAAACATAATCATGTAGGAATCAAACGTCTAAAAATTTAAATGAAGTTTTGTGCCAAATAGAAGCAATCTTATTCCTTACCCTCTTCCGAGTGCATAAAGAACATTGACTAACCTAAAATTAAGTTCTTAAATCCTTGGTTATGCCAAGTAGGTTCTAGCCTGTCACCTCCAGATTACCCACTATGATCATTTTTATGGAATAACCTAGCCTGAAGTTCCAAACATTAGAGAAATTTGGTTAAGGTTCTAGCCTGTCACCCTAAAATCACTAATTTATGCCCATGAAAACTTATCTCCCTATGTGTTTGCACTGACCAATGGGCTATCTTCATACCCACTAGGTTAATGTAATTCTTACTAGTTGAGGAACACTTCGCCCTCCCTGGTCATTATGGATTAACAACAAATTTTAGCATTCGAACTGGCCAGATTGAAGATGTAAACTAAGTACAAAATAATGAATCATGATAAGTATGAAATAAGAGAAATCTTAAATAATTTTAGTCCTACACATGATTATTTTATATTATAACGACAAAGAGAAAGAACACAGCTCAAAATTCATGGAAATAACACAACAAAATATGATTTATATTAAAATCCATGTTTACACAGTAAAAAAAAACTCAAACAAAAATGAAAAGTACTTAAACTTCTCCGCAAGCAAATCCTTTAAAATTCCTTTGATGGCTTCTTTTTCCAATCGGCACATGAAAAAACACTTTAAAAGACTCTCACACAAACAATCACGTCACAGACACACCCATGCCCACTACTTCTCCCTCTTCAAGCACCCATTCAAACAACTAATGCTTCCTTTAAGTAAAGCTCTTAAAATTACAAAGAGTCACTTCAAGCATCTCTCTAAAATTCATCCAAATTCATTGCATAGATATCAAAGCCGTTTCTGGCGCCTAGGCACCAACCTTCTAGAATCCCATTTTAACAACCTGGCACCTAGGCTCCAGCTCATTTTTAATCTTTTATTTTCTTTTCTTTTTATGTGAGGATTACTATATTTAGATAGCCTTTAATGATTTTGAAATTCACTATCTTTTTCTTAAAGTTAAAAACCTCTCACATTTCTTTACTTCATAATGTGTATTAGTATAAAAATGATTTTTCATTAAGTCTCTAAATCATTTTAGTGTAAATCTAAGAACTTTAAAGTTTTAAAAATACAATTTTTCCTATTTTGAATTGTAAAAGCATATTTCTATACTTTTATACCAAAAAACTTAACTTTATCTCTACTCTTAACCACTAAAAAATTTTACTTAAGTTTACTATAACATTAATAGAATTAAAAATATAGTTCTCTATAGATAACATCACATACCACATGTTATGCTAAAAAAAAATTTAAATAAAGTTTAATAAATTTTTTTTAAAAGCATTGGTCCCTCCTGTAAACTTGAATTTCTAAATAGTTTAAGACATTGTAGTACAAAACAAGTATAAAAAGAGAAAAAAATTTTACATATTTATCATCTATCAAAAGGTTGAAAACATGAAATATTTTAGGTTTAAGTAGTAAAAACATGTTTGTATAGCATTAAGTAAATTTCAATGAGACGTGTTTAGCATGAAAAGTACAAAGTAAAGAGCTACTCTCACACACAAGCAGTAGATATATGAAATGGAGCAAAAGGTAAACAATAGTGTAGTGAAAACTAAATTGTCCAGAATCCACATTAGTAGTAAACTTAAATAACACAATGTCTCCGATGCAATCAAAATAACTAAAAGGTAGCAATACCCAAGGAAAGTAGATGGAGTATCAGAAGCTCTAGCCCAAGATCTTCCATATAAGTCAACATTAGCCTTACTGATAGACTTTAGAGGCTGTATTAGCTCTTCCTAAGCCTCAAATTTAACCCAGATTGCTTGCAAATAGTAAAGATAAGAGAAGGGTAGCCCAAACCTATTGTATTACTAGCTCTGGCAAGCATGAAAGTAGAGTTGTAAATTAGAGAGGCAACATCAATAGGTTTCATCTTCTAAATGCAATAGTTTAGAATGTCTCTCCTGGTCACTTCACTTAATTGGTTTGTAGAAAAAAATCAAGCAGAGATAAAATAGCGTCAGGTTTTAGATGGGGCATTAAGCATTGAAGAGGAAAAATTTACCTTATGTCGGTTTTTAACTTTCGAAACTCCACACCCATCAATCATAAATCCAATAATTTCATCAAGATCTGATTTAGTAGGTTCAAATTTAGAATTGTAGCAATCCTGAATAGGAGGCAACTGGTATAATACATTGATCTACTTAGCAGTAAACTCAACTCCCCTTTCCCGAAAAACACTTCATTTTCAAGTGCCTCAACGAGATTCACATAAAATTCTCAAACCATGGAAAAAATTACTATAGCAGTGAAGTAGCAAAAAATTTCCTAGTAATGTGAAACAATCATATACTCCACATAACCACAAAGACTAAATAAACTTCATTCAACTATAAACTTTTTCATTCAGGGAAACTTGTTGTATCGATCTTATGCTTTTAAATTGACAAATTTTATAATATTGAAGACTTCCTTCCACTTTCCTTTATTTTTTTTTTGTTTTTGGAGCCTTATCAAAGTCTAAAAAAGATCCAAACAAATTCCAAGTAAAAGTTCTAAATGCTCCACCATGGATTTCCAAGCAAACAAACGCTTCCACCATGGATTTTTACTAATTTCTCCATATTTTTCAATATTTTCGAAATTTATATAATGTAGAAGAAATCATGGTGAAAGAATAAATTTTTTTAGGCAAAGCGTAGATCATACCTGACGAAGATGAAATCTAATGTTCTAGGCCTTAAATCACCAAGATTTGCATGCTAGGAGTAGCCTTAGGGAGGTGCTACCATGTGTATGGGGAAGAAGATGAAGTTAAAGCTCAAAAATGGCATCAAATAGGGTAGTTTAACAATTTAATTGGATGAACTAGTGGTTTAACTTGTTCGGTGCCCAGGCGTTAGCTTTGGCGCTTAGGTGTCATACTTCACGGGTAACTAATGCTTAGGTTGTTCTAGAGCGTAGTATCATTGCCGAACTTTGTAATTTTTTATTTTATTGATTTTTATTTTTTTAGAATATGAGCACAGCAAAGATAAAGTGATTCAACATCATTTTAATAATTAATCATCTTCTAATCATCTTTTAACTTTCAATTTGCATAAGTACCTGATGCGGGGTGTTTTATTATGTGTTGCTTTTGTAAATATTTTTTAATATTACAAAACACACATGACAGTGCTAATAATAAATATGCAAATCAATCCCAATAAAAAAAACTTTAGTAAAAACAATTTTTTCTTTTAAAATCTTTAAACTGTCGAACCCGTAATAATAACCTAAGTATATGTATTGCTCAAATAATAAAAGATTAAAATAGGGTCTTAAGTTTCGATCCCACAAGAAAGTTAGAAATTCTGATAATTATAATGTAAAACACAAAATTCAAACTACAAAACTTAAATACAAAATTAAAATCTAACGAAATTGAGTGTATGCTAGATAAAATGCAGTTAAAAAAACTAAGTTAACTAAATTAATTGTTAAACTTCAAAAGTAAACTTATAAAAACTAAACAAAGTTTATGTGACGAAGAGTTCAAATTTAAGAAAACATTCTTCTTCTATACAATTAATATATGGATTGCAAAAAAATTAAAATTATTTAAATATATATATATATATATATATAATTGTATTTAGGGTTTACGTGCCTTAATTCCTCAAAATTCATCCTTAACCGCCATAATTCCTCAATTGTCGTCTGTGGTAGCTTAGGCACTTCAGGTGCAAAGTTACTTAAGTCTACACTGTTCTGGGTTTTGGCGCTTCAGGCACCATCTCTCTGTACAATGGCTCTTCAAACGCCAAGTCTGGGGTTTCAGGCGTCAGCTCTCTATAAAGTGGCACTTTAGACGATAGAATCACAAAATTCTCTATTTTGGCTACAAATTTCCTCCTTTTTGCTACTTTTGGTCCAAATGCATAATATTAATATACCTGCAACAAAAACATGAAAATACATATCTTTAAAGTGCAATATAACAAAAAATAAGCATAAAATGTAAACTTAAAAAACACATTATTTTGGTGTATCAAAATCCACCAAACTTAAATGTTACTCATCCTCAAGCGACCCTTTTACTATATAAAAATTTGACTTAGGATAGAGACTAACTTATAAACTTCTATAATTTTGTTTAATAAATAAAATACTATAATTTAAGAAAAAATTTTAATAACCTAGATTAAACTATAAGTATAAGAATACTTAGTAATGAAATCTAAGATTTTTGAATCTCTATTCATTTCAAGAAGAACAATAATTTGTTATATCAAGGATACTTAGAATATCCATATGAAAAAGAACTTCATGAAAACTTTACTATTAAAGGTGTTAATACTCAAATACAAGTTTTGAAAATGTAATAAAGCATTTTCCTAAAGTTGATTCAAGTGAAGCTAATTTTTTATAAGACATTTTTTCAATCTTCTCCTCAAATTGTCTTTTTTTTCTTTTTCTTTTCTTTTTCTATATGTTGACCTCACTTTTGGTTGAGGTTTAGTTTTTCCTCTTTAGTAGCCTAAGGGCTAGCCATAGAACTTTCCTCTTGACTATTCTTAGAAAATTAGGAAAGGAACCCTAACCATTAGAAATTCTACACTCTTCTTTACTCAACTTGGAGTTCCACATATTGGTCATAACCTTTAGCACTTAGCAAGTGGGCTCACTATAGGGGAACTCAAGATGAGTTACCCTTAGGACTGCTGGACCTTATGGTTGACCCTGGGTGTTGTTCTAGGGCTTAAGGTACATACTTGCACTCACAATCACTCACTACCCTAAACCCAGAATTTCCTAACTTTGGTCCCTTGATACTTTTGGGAGACTCGCGTAAGTGGTCCCGTAAACCCATTAGCCCTAGGCTAGTGTTTGACTAAGACCACTACATAGAGGACCCAAAATGGGGCTTCCATTTTTCCATTGCTTATTGATGGTGGTTGGCACTCCAACTCTACCAAGACACCCAACCAAGCCTTTTGCCCCTAAATTCCCCCAAATTACCTAGATACCTTTGCAACCTCAAATTTGGCCAAAATTTCCAAATCTACCAAAAATACCTTATTAGTTCATAAATCATTTTCAAAACACCTTGAAAACACCCAAACTACCCAAAATCACCAAAATTGGCCAAATTACCAAAATACCCTCCTTTCCCCAAAATTCAAAAAATTCAAAAAAAAATCCCAAAAATTCACAAAACCCCCAAATATGCCCAATTTCATTTTTTTCAACTAATTCAAAAAAATCCCAAAAATTCACAGAACCCCCAAATATTCCCAATTTCATTTTTTTCAACCATCACATGACCCAATTTGGACACTTTGACCATCTTTAACCAAACCCCCAAATTGCCCTTTAAAGGCCCATTATTTCCCCAAATTACCTCAAATGTCTATCCAATTGGTCTCAATTTACCACAATTTTAATTTTAAACTCAAATTAACCCTTGATATGACCAATATAGACCAAATACAAGCTTAATTGGGTCATGATTTGAACTGAATTTTGAGTTAAACCAAAAACCCAATTTTGGCCCTATGACTTGGTTCCACCAAATTGAACCCATGACCTACTCCATTTTCCACAATTTAAGTTAAAAGCCTTCATAACATCCCCATACATCAAACTTGACCATCAATTGGTGTTTGTGAGGCCTCAATTTAGATTTATTTCAACCTAAGTCCAAAAAGCCCCATATTTACGCTAAATTGACCATGTCTCAAAATCTCATAAAATTGAGGGCCTTAAACCCAAAATTTCCACTCTATCCCTCCATAAAACATGTTCACAAGATCTCCCTTGATCATGTGGAACATTCAATTTTGACTTAGCCCAAGGCTAGCTCAACCTAGACCCATGTCTAACCTAACATGCCCAAATTAGGCAAATTCAAAAATCCCTCAAATTGACTTACCAATTGAACTCAAAATCACTTCAACCCTTCACCAAAAATCTTCATAAAAATCATCTACACAATGTTGATCAATCAATTGAGACAATTGATATGGCTAACCTAGCCCAAACCAAAGCTTTGATCACTTGGACCCATATGCATTAAAGATGGCCTAACTACCCCAAAGTCATCAAATTAACTCCACCTCAGCTATTGGTTCGACCCTAAGACTGAGCTAAAGCCCATCTAACCCAAGCTATATGAGACATGGGCCAAAAGTCACCCAAACTAAGGGATCTTATTTCCAAAAATACACATGCTTAAGATACCCTTACCAAAACTAAACCCCATTGCATTAAATCGCTTTAACAGATTCCCCTGAATGCCCTGAGCACCTAGCCACCTCCCCCTACCATGGCCGGCCAGCCTAATCATCTGAGAAGCTCAAAATCGAGAGACACCCCCATGGAACTTCACCCAAATAAAACATAGAGGCCAGCTGAGCCATATTAAATTGTAGAGCTCCTCTGCCCTCCACCTAAGCAGCACATTGCACCCCCTAATTGGCCATGACAGCAACCCCTTAGCAAATTTTATAAAAAGCACCTCCCAAGGCCATGGGAGGTGGTGCTCAAAATTTCTTAGAGAGTCCTCCCCAAACTGACCACAGAGCTTCCCTAAGATCCCCTCAGTGCATTCCAATTGTTTTCCCTCACCAATTTCCACTGCCGGAGTTCAATTTTGAGCACGAAATCTTGTCAGATAACATGACAGAGCCCAATACACCTCCACAGTCTACCAAAATCAAATAAACTTCACCCACACCTTTAGAATCGTGAAAGAAGCTGAAGCCCCATCAAATTCCCCTCTCATAGAGCCTCTACCATAGCCCTAGACCAACACCCAAATCCAGTCGTGATCAAAAGCATACCTAGGCCTTACACCAAGACCAGAGACTCAATCCCTAGCCTCTTTAGATCACAATGAACGTGTTAAGACTTTCTGATCAAAGTTTCACTTCTCAGAGCAAAGGTATAAAATCTCTCCCCCTATGAGTCTCTTTTGATTCTCCATTTTCTTACAGTTAATCTGATGCCTTGATCACCTTATGGATGTGTTTTCTAGTCTAGATGAGCGTTTTAAAAAAAATTCATCAAATTTGGTTAAGAAATGAGAGAGATCTTAAGGCTAGAAGATGGATTGTTCTCAGACTAGGCTATCGGGGATGATGACAAAGCGTCATTCGATCGCGCGTGTATCGCATGGACGGTTGAGATGAACCCAGACAACGCTTCCTTACATGAACAGCGGGACATATGGCTGCTTATGTGGATGACGACGTCAAATGGGAGCGCGACACGTGGAATTCAGAGCTTCCGAGGTTCTACATGGCGCTAAGCTGTTTAAATAGATAAATAGGGACTTTTTCTATTTATTCAAATATTCCTAACTTCAAAAATCCATATCTTAGTGTAGAAAAATAAAAAAAAACAAAATAAAAATATCATCTTGTTTTGTGAACAAAGGAGAACAATGTGGAAATGATTTGGAGTCCATTTGTTGCATATTTTATGTTTAATTAATTAAATACTGATTTGGACGTTTTAATTCTCCATGCATGTAGTAATCACAATATGGCTTGAAATTTTATCATTTTGTTCCCTCTATCTTAGGGAACATTCCTTGATTTTTCCAAAGTCAGAGGAGGTCCCTAAACATAGAATCATATTTTTCAAGTTTATGTGCATTATTTTCTTAAAATAATCATGAAAATTAGCATGTTACTTAGAAAAATCCAAGAAAATTTTGAAAATTTTTTGATGACCAGAGAACCTTTAAGAAAATTTCTCATAAGCCAAGTCATTCAAAATACACCTAATCTTTACAAACCCTAAGTCAATATGATAATTAAATTTGAAAAATATAAACAACAAAATGACTTGATTTTTTATCTCAACTATTGTTTATGATCCAGAGAATTCACCATAGAAATTCCAATGCATTTTGATTTCATTTGGTAACTTAAGTTGGTTTTTAAGGATAAATAACATTTTTTGCACTTAAATGATTTTTAAAAATCAAAATAAAACTAAAAAATTTATGAAAACTTGCCTTTTGAGTTCTCTGTGATCAGGGGTATTTTTCTAAAAAAAATTGTATTTAAAATAAAAACTTCATTTTTAGCATATTTTAAACATTTAAATAGTTAAAAATCCATAAAAATCACAAAAATAAAAAAAATTCAAGAAAATGTTCTAAATTGCTTCCTATGCACTTATGAATAATTAGAATATTTTTCCTGATTTTCTAAATAAAGATGCTGAATTTCAAAGCTTAAAAAAATTTTTTAAAGGCTAAAATGGGTTTTCACTAAGAATAATTCCAATAAATCAAATAAAACTCAAAAAATATAAAATTTTCTCCTTTGAGTTCTTTGACCTCACGAGGACTTTTAAAAAATATATAACTTAATTTTCTCCATTTAAAATATTTAATATTTAATAAATATCCCATGAATTAAAATAATTCTTAAAATTCAAATAAAATTCAAAAAATCATGAAATCTGATCTAAAGGCTTCTCTAGCCTAGAGCTACCTCCAATAAAAATTTCAAGGAATTAGGATTTACCTTGGTCAAGTTAGGAAATTTTTTGAAAAATCTTATTTTTGCATTAAAATAATTATATAAATTATATTAAATTTTGAAAAATCCCATTTTCTCCTCTGATGTCTTAATTGAACCATGAATGAGGTAGGATAAAAAGTTTAAAGTCATTTGGATTAAGTTTGATAAATTATGAAGTGTTAGAGCCTTAAGTGCAAATGTGTACTTTTGGAAATTTAGCCTTAATTAACATTTAGGCTTAATTCAAGGAGGAAACTGGGCAACCTCTGATCTTAATCAGTTTATTTGGATATTTGAAACACAAAACGTTAATTGGTAGAAACCAACCTCACTTTCCTAACTGAAAAGATAAGTTAATAAATTTCAGTTTGAAACACAAAAGGTTAATTGGTAGAAACCAACCTCACTTTCTTAATTGAAAAGATAAGCTAATAAATTTCTAAATTATTAAAATTTGGAAGTTAATTAAAATAAAATGAGTCCAAATTAAGATTAATAAATTTCTAAATTATTAAAATTTGAAAGTTTATCAAAATTAAATGATCCTCGATAAGTTAATAAATTTCTAAATTATTAAAATTTGGAAGTTTATTAAAATTAAACGATCCTGGACTAGGGGAATGACTTTTGAAGTCAATAATTAATCAATTTAATACCCCTATTTTGATTTTCAAATGAAATTCAAATCATGAATCATGATCACCTAAAGCTTAACCTTTTCAAAACTAATTAAGACACTCACCTAGGTCTTCGGCTTAGTAGTGACTTAGGCTAAATCAAGTTTCATTTAAATGCTTAACCTTTTCAAAACTAATTAAAACACTCACCTAGGTCTTAAGGGCTTAGTAGTGACTTGGGCTAAATCAAGTTTCATTTAAATGAGGATTATAAAAGTAAGTATCATTGAGAATTAGAACATCTTTCAAACACTACAAGCCCAATCAGGACAAAAATTTGGTTAAGTGTTCCAAGAACACTAACTTGCCTCTTTAAGGGTCTTCACCCACATAATTTTCAAAATAAAATTATAGATGATAATTACCTTACTCTTAGGGATAATTGATACATCATTGTTCATTGAACATTAGGGTGTTTATAGGATGAATTATTAAATAATATAATAAGTTTAAAAGAACTCGGGACTTTCCACCAAGCAACGAGAGAGTAGCACGAATCTGCGTATTTCTCTAGATCTGTTGGATAGCTCGGTGATCTACTAAACTTAATATCTTTTGTTTGGCAAAATCATCCTTAATTAAAATCCTAAGGACCCACCGAGATGTGACCTAGGGTTAGATAGGATGTCAAAATTTCACTTCCCCGTTTCATATAAACTGCCTTAACAAGCCTTTTGAGTTTCAGGTGATGGAACGAGAAGAATCGCCATGTACGCTTTTATAATTTTTAGTCTTGTCTTTCTTGTATTTTCATACTGTGCTTTTATACCTGCAAATTTGCATGCTAAACAACGATGCCACCCTGCATGAAAACTAAAACTATTAGGATAGCCAAAACCAAAACCAAAACTAAAACTAAAATCAACCAAGCTAAAATTCACCCCCACAACATTCAAAATATAAAACAACTAAAAATTTAATAATGAACATCACACAAAACTACAACTTCAACTAAATTAAGACATCTCTATTGGATGATTTGGAATTCATTGGATGAAGTAACGTATGGTTGCTAAATAGCCTTCCAACGGTCTAAATGAAATTATGGAACTCATTAAGTTGAGTTTAGTAAGTACATTTGGACTAGGTGAATCCAACAGAAAATAGTGGCACCGGAATGAGGGAACCATAGGATCCTAATCGGTGTCGCTCTAATCAACTTTACCATGCCCCCATAAAATTTAAATAACTTCAAACATAGGGCCACCTGATTTGACATCATAACTTAACACACTAGAAAACTCAAACTCGTCGTGGTAAGGAGCTTGGAGCTAGCATGGTGGGCAGTACGACCATCTTCAACAGCAAAACCTATCTTCCCCAGCTAAACCAATCTTCCTTTCTTAGACTTAAACAACAAAGCCATAGGACTTCGAGGTTACTTATGCAACGTAAATCCTCATCATATCTTTAGGCATTTGCATAGCTCTGCTATACAATATAATCTCTAACTCGTCTTAGGATTCTGAGGTTGTCATTTGTCATGACCTAACTCGTCACATCTTTTAGGCTATTTGTGTGATAGTTTCACACGAATGTAAGCCCTAACTAATAAAATTGACAGGATAAAACACCTAAATATTTCACCTCAAAACTGAAGCCAAACATTGGATAGCTTTGGAAGTCACCGAGGTTCTCCTCTGAATCCATGACATCCCCTAGTTCTTCTTCCTTTGGACTTTACAACAAAATGTTCCAAATTTGAACTAATCCCTTTTCACACCTCTTCGTTCAATCTCATTGAAAAGTCCTACCCTTTGAAACTCCTTGAACATAATATTTCTTGATTTTTATCAAGAGTTTTCTTAGGTGACTTTGGTCATTTAAGATGTAATTAACTATAAGGGGTTGCCCTTATAGGAAGCATGTCCGAACCCAGCTTAATATAAAGCCTATTTAATTCTTTATATTAAATAGGGAACTTGTTGACAAATACAAAGGTTTCGTAGACCAAACGGATGTCATATATTCATTAGTTTATTTGATCAAGCCTCATCCTCAATACTTGTATTTATCCTTCGGGATAGATACAGGATTTGAGGCACAACACTCTTTCATTTAAGCTATGAAAAATATGGGGTTAGTTTGATTTCATATTTTTCTAAAACTATATATATGTAAATTAAAATGTCCGTTCGAAACGGGCGACGAGATTTTGATTCCGGTCACCGACAGCTTCTTATGGGCAACTCCTCCTGACAAAAATAGCACCGACAGCTTCTGGCGACTTCGCTGGGGACAAGCTTTTCTCTCCATACAAAATAGGAAATATTATCTTCACACATCGGTAATATGTCCATGTCCCTCTTGGACTAAATTACCCTTCTTCCATTGGCATACTTTACCCATTTATGTCTTAGGAAAGTACAACTAACTCCTTGGACTTCAGGACTAGCTGTTCGACCATCTTTAAACAGAGGGGTTCAGAAGGCCATTGAGGACTCTTTAAATTTTCATGTGGGGTCAGACCCCAATAGGTGTGTCGGTGGATTACCTCCACCTGGGCGTTGTCTGCCACTAAATGGGTCCTGCACTTGGTCCTAAAATACTTCACATCTCCCTTTCAAATTTGATTTGCTACTTTGCAAATTGTGTTGTGCTGCGCGCACTTTGAAATCTTCTTACATTAATTAAATTTTACACCTCTTGATTTTTCATAAACAAAATTTTAAAATTCCCATAAATTAAGACCCGCCCAGTCTACAGATCAACCTCCACTTTCAGTGCTTTCACTAAAAATTATGTGGTTTTTGGCCATATAGCTAACCCCAAAACTTTTTATTTTCAAGCTTGCTGCAATGGCTTACCCAACGCTGACCTTTCCTGCAACCTGCCAACAAGCCATGAAGCCCGTAATCTCACTCATACCATCAAAGTTGGAGCCAGATTTGAAGATCTTGAGGTCATCCTCGGGAAAGCCCCATTTGTAGTGATGAAGATCGCCACACCGAAAATACAAGAACCATCTGCAAATTCAACCTGAACTGCCTTCAAGACTTCCCTGCCTTCAAGAAGTCTAAAACTAATGTCGTCACAGCACCTGCCAGACCTGCTAGTCCCACTGCTGATGAGGGGAAAGAAGTAATGATTATTGAGGATCCGACTGAGGGATTAACTGTCCTACCACCCGTGTTTGAAATCGGATCAAGTTCAAGGACTGTACCGCTGACCAAAACCCAAAAAAGGAACCGTAACAAAAGGGTTCAGAGGGCCATCAAAGCCTAGGCTCTCAAGGAGACACCCATTAAGGAGGAGCCTCATCAAGTTGAAGAAAAGTTATCGGAAATTTATCCACTCCTACAAGGGAGTAGATTCCATCCTCTGACGGATACCAATGGATTCAAGAGTATCTGATAAATCGTCGTCGCATTATCACCACTTCATGGACATGGTGAGGAAGGAAAGAAATTCACTCCTATCACTTGAGTTAGTGCAGTTTTCAAAAGGCTAGCTATCAAAGAAGGATGTTCAGTTAGCAAGTTACTTAAACGAGTGGGAGATGTAATTTTCCCTCGCATGAAAAAGGAAATTTTGAAGGATACCAAATCTGTCAGACAGTCTCACAAGACAACTGGAGTGCCACCTACTCGCATCCATGTTTGGTTCCATTTAGGGAACAGAGTTGATACCGCAGTATTTACTACTAATTATACCTCAATGAGGACCGTAGGTCGTCAACCAATTAAGTCGAGATCGGGTCTGAAAATCATACCCGTCACCCATTATGGAGACATTTCTACAATCCCAAAGGCAAAGAAAAGACGATTACCTGACACTGTAGCCGGTCTACACCACGGGGAGGATACTTTCCCTCGACATACCAATGTTTCTACTAAGACACTCCGTCCTGAGACATCACATGAAAAAAGAAAACGTATGGGTACATAAGGTCGCTGCACCGATACAGTCCCGTTAGCCCGCGGGACAAAAATAGAAAATGAAACCAGGGTCTGAAATATCTGAAATTGTCGCAACAATAGCTAGCAAGATGGAGGAGCAAGTAGAGGATGTCCATCAGGGTCCTCCAAATCTTAAAGTGATCAAGGAATCAATAATTGAAGAGAAAGTTGAGAAACACAGGATCGAGATTTCTGAGTTAGCTCAAGAACACGATGTTTCCGTCAATAGTGATGATGAAAATTTTGATTACAATGATTACTTGGAGGAAGATTTCATGGATGTCCATATAATTTAAACTAGAGCCACCACATCTGCGTGCGAGGCCTAACCTCACATCAAAGAGAATGTGGTAGATGAACTGCGTAGAGCTGTCATCTTAAGGGATGAGCAAGTAAGTCTACTGGAGAAAAGAATAGAAGAAATCACTGCAGCCATGACTGCTATGGCCACTATTCAGGGGCAATCACAAGTGCCACAATTGGCTTCTCTAGAGATCAATTAGCCAGAAATCATACACATCACAGATGAAAGGAGAGAGGTTGCTTCAGCAAACAGAGACGAGCAACATAGAAAGGATTCTCCATCAGGTACCATACCAGAAAAGGAATTCAAGCCAATGGTTGAACAAGTGTGGGATGCCTAAACCCAATCTAAGGGTGGTGCATTGGTTCTAAAGGGTAGACCTTACCCATAGGAATTCAACATTATGTCTTTCCCCAAGGGTTTGAGGCCCCAAACATCAAGATATTTGATGGGACCGGAAATCCCAGACAACATATAGCACATTTCCGAGCCATTTGTGGCAACACGAGAAATAGTGAAGCTCTACTCTTTCAGCAGTTCATCAACAACTTGTCAGGAATTGCTTTTGACTGGTACGCTGACTTGCCTAACAGGTCAGTTAAAACATTTTCCAAGTTGGAACAACTGTTTGTGAAAAGATTTGCCAGAGCACAACACCATGTGTCTATTGGAAAGCTCATGATAAAAAACAAAAGCCTGACGAGACCTTGGTGGACTATATTTTGAGGTGGAGAAACCTTAGCATGAAATGTGAACCTCAGCTATAGGAAATCATGCGATTGAAATTGTCCTGAAAGCATACATGGACCAGTAGCTTTCATGCTCAAGGGACTCACCATCAAATCCTTTGAGAAGCTACTCAGTAAAGCTAGCAGTCTTCAAGAGGAAATTCAGCAGATGGAGCCACACGAAAGGCTATAGTGACTAGAGTGTTTGAAAATAAGTCAGGAGTAGTAGTGACCATCGACAAAGGAAAGCAGTCGATAACGATACATGCAGATAAGCCTCGCCAGTCTTCGTCACAGTACGCTCAGAAATAGAGTGATCAATCTAACTGACAACCGCCTCAAGAAGGATCACCACGAATAGGGGATAAGAAAATGTCCCTGTCAGAGCGACGTAAAATGATGTATTCTTTCTAACATGAAGTTATACCTAAAATATTCAGAAGTCTGATGAAGAAGCCGGAGTTCAAACTACCAGATCCAAAGAAGCCCGAAGAGGTGAATAGGAAGAATGAACAAAATTATTTCCCATACCACCGGTTGCTTGGGCACACTATAGAAAAATGCTTCATCTTTAAAGACTAGCTCAAAGGAACCTTAAAGAAGAGAACATAACAATCTCAAAAGAATATTTAAAAGAACCTGAAAAAGGTTCCATAAACATGATTTCGGCCGAGCCAATCTCCCCAATCAATCCGTTTACTGGAATAGATCATCCATCAAAACAATACAGGATCCACAACTTGGGATCAACTCAAGAGGGTCCTCAATCTAATACAGGATCCATCAAAACAATCTTCTCCATATACCAGAGATGAAGAATGGAATGAGGTCTGGAGCAGATCATCCAAGAAAATGCTGAACAAGATCCAGTCTGCATCATAATAAGCCTCCATTCAGAGTCTGAGTATACCAAGACCGAGATGAAGGTTTCGTCAGGAGAACCGTCATCGTCAAGGACAAAGAAGAAGAAGAATTGTGTCACTACAAAGATTGATAGCACGGGGGGTAGGATAGGAGCTGCCTCCACTAGGCTGGTTGTCTCAGATTTGGGGAAGAAAATCCTCGAACCCTTGACTTTGTATGATTATCTTTTTGTCCCTCTAGGGTCTTATGAATATAATGATTGTGATTTTGGCTACATTTTAACAATTTCGGGTAATAACGTAACTAATTATCACCAATATAGCTTTGAGATTGATCCCCAAAATGATCCTCAAATCATACTCGAGTTTGATGAACTCGTGGTCAAGTCTAAAAAAGACATCAATGAAATCACTTACGATAGCACCGGGAGCGAGGAGCCAATTCTCGAGCACCACAGTACACCACTTACCATCAACCTAGATCTTTCTGACAAATAGGAGACACCAAAAGATTCAATAATGATATCTCAAGAAAAAGAAATCACAGAAGTTAAGGAGCGAAAAAGTGTTACCACCAAGAACAGCTCCAACAGACAAAGGAAAGCAGATAATGACTTGACAAGAGATACCTCCACCTCCACCAGTGGAAGAACCACATAGTCAAGATAAAATCAAAGGATCATACAAAGTAGATTACAATGTGCTAGCTCATTGAAGTTGCCAGCCCGATTAAGCATCTACGACGCTCTGATCCTATCAAAGGAGATGAGAGAGTATCTAGTTACAGCTTTGCTTGACCCAGAAATTTGCTTAGCTCAGTTGGTCAGCACATCCTCAGATGAAGTTTGTTTTTTAAAAGAACAGCCTGGGGTAACCTTCACAGAAGAAGGCTTGCTGCTCAGTACCGCCGACCACAATCATCCATTCTACATCTCCATCAACATCGACAGATTTGGGTTGTCCAGAGTATTAGTAGATCCTGGAGCATCTCTTAACTTTATAACCTACAAACATTGGCCTATTTGGATATTGAAGCTCAAGAGCTTACAACCGATAAAATGATGTTAAGAGGATTCAACCAAAAGGGAGATAGAGCCCTCAGATCAATTACACTACTTATGATGGTTGGAGAACTCGTGACAACCGCTAAATTTCATATCATCGACTCCGAGACCTCTTTTAACACTCTACTACTTATGAAGGTCAGAGAACTCGTAACAACCGTTAAATTTCATATCATCGACGCCGAGACCTCTTTAACGCTCTATTAGGGTCGACCATGGATTCATGAGCACAATATGGTTCCATCATCCCTACACCAGTGCATCAAATACCGCAAAGATGGTCAAGAGAATTGCATCAAGGGAGAACAATATGGTTCCATCATCTCTACACCGTGCATTAAATGCCGCAAAGATGGTCAAGAAAATTGCATCAAGGGAGACCTACAACCATTTTCAGTGCATGAAGGGGGTCGACCGTGGATTCATGAGCACAATATGGTTCCATCATCCCTACACCAGTGCATCAAATATCACAAAGATGGTCAAGAAAATTGCATCAAAGGAGACCTACAACCATTTTCAGTGCATGAAGTTGGGATCCATGAAGATGTTGCATACTACATGCCTCTAAAGATGTCTGTCTTCTCTCGTGAAGTTATTACAAACGAAGATGAAGATTTGGAAAAGTCACAAAGAGGAGGCCATTCAACTCCACTTCAGTGATCTTCCACCACTTCCTTACAACCAGTTTTGAAAAAGTTCTTTTAGTTTGCGCTCCTGAGGTCGAGGCCGGAGACATGGACGAGGAAGGATCAATTTAATTGTTGAACGGACTAGACCAACCATCAATGTTCATGATGAAGACAATTCTAAAGATGAGATAATGATGAAAAGACAAAAGAGACCTCAATACAAGATATCCCTAGAAGATATAGAGAAAAATAAATACAAAACAATGTATGATAGGAAAAACCACTATATGATGTTATGACCCTTACTCCGACTCTCCATCAAAAGGTCAAGAGTTTAGTGGTCAATAAATTCCATAGTGTTGGTAGCCGATCAAATTTTACCGTGCTTCTACCTCTACTGAGCTTGAAAAACGTGTAAATTTGGATGATGATCCTAATGAATTAATGGAATTGCCTTTTGGTTACTCCCACCTTATATTCAAAAGTTAATTCAATAAGGACACTTACCAAAACAAATGTCAAAAGATAAATTTCAACTTTTTGAAAAATTATGGAATGGTAAAATTTGAACTCCAAATTCAAAAGAGGGTCTCAAATTTGGTACAGTCAAACCAGTCGATGATTTTGAATTTTGCATGGTTGTTACTGATGAGTCAGAAGAGGATTGCCTTGATATAGAGGACGACTCTAATGATCAACCAATAAAAGATGCTCCGCCAGAATTTGAGAAAGAAATTAAATCTATTGTTGATGAATTGAAAGAGGTTAACCTCGGGACTGAAGAACAACCCCAACCTACATTTATAAGTTCTCTACTCAA
The DNA here is from genome assembly GCA_002079205.1 of Phalaenopsis hybrid cultivar. Lineage (NCBI taxonomy): Eukaryota > Viridiplantae > Streptophyta > Magnoliopsida > Asparagales > Orchidaceae > Phalaenopsis > Phalaenopsis hybrid cultivar. Next base: position 12,570 of record JXCR01128253.1, on the reverse strand, counting down.
TAATGAAGAATCTGTAGAATTGATCAAACTATTAATAGAATTCAAAGATTGCTTCGCATGGAGCTACGATGAAATGTCAGAACTGTTAGTAGTGGTTGCAGTCCATAAACTCGGGGTGGACAAGAATATAACCCCAGTAAAATAAGCTCCTAGGATAATGCGTCTCAAAATAGAACAACAAGTCATCACCGAGGTGAAGAAATTAATAGACGCCAACTTTGTGAAAGAAGAGCAATACCTCAAGTGGTTAGCTAACTTTGCACATGTTAAGAAGAAAAATGGACAAATCTGTGTTTGTGTTGACTTCAGAGATTTGAACAAGGCATGTCTAAAAGAAAAGTTTCTGCTACCAATATAAGAGATGATGGTGGATATCGCTTCAACACATGAAATTTTCTCCTTCATGGACGGATTGTCGGGATACAACCAAATCAAGATGGCTCCCGAGGATGCAACACTTACAACCTTCAAAACTTTGATTAAAATTTTTTGCTACACAGTGATTTTGTTTGGCCTAAAGAACGCTAGAGCAACATATCAGCACGCAATGACAAAAATTTTTGACGACCTCATTCACTCATTCACAATCAAGTAGAATGCTATGTGGATTAATTGGTCATCAAAAGTAAACAAAAAATAGACCATTTGTACCATTTGAGGATCGTGTTTGAACGGTTACAACGATATGATCTTAAAATGAATCCCTTAAAGTGAACCTTTGTCGTTACTTCCAGGAAATTTCTGGGATTTGTTGTCTGTCATCGGGGAATTGAGATCAACCCGGATAAAATTAAAGCTATCTTGGAAATGCCTCCTTCTAAAACCTGGAAACAAGTACGTTCCTTATAGGGGAAGTTGGCATATCTGAGACGTTTTATTTCTAATCTCTCAGGAAGGTGTCAGCCTTTCTCGACATTAATTAAAAAGGATGCCAAATTTATTTAGGAAGAAAAATGTCAGTGGGCTTTCAAGGATGTTAAACAATATTTAATGACACCTCCTATCTTGGTAGCCTCTATCCCAGGGAAACCATTGATACTTTATACCGCGTCTTTAGATGACTCTCTTTGAGCCCTCTTAGCCCAAGTCAATGATGAGGGTAAATAAAATGCACTCTACCACTTGAGTCATCGCCTAATATCGACGGAGATAAGGTATGCACCTATTGAGAAGCACTATATGGCATTGATTTTTGCTCCTCCGTGCTATCAAGGGACATGCTTTCTCATAAGATTACCCTAATCTCAAAAGTTAATTGATTGCAATATTTGATGACCCGACCAAAACTCTTCGGACGTCTAGCACGATGGTCAATGATCTTATTGCAATTTGATATAACATGTGTTCCCCTCCGTGCTATCAAGGGACAGATACTAGCAGACTTTCTCGTTGGACATTCACTGCCAGCTGGGTCCTCTCTCAACAATGAGTTACCAGACGAGCAAATACTATAAATGGAATTCTCCAGTGTGCAGCGTTGGGAGATGTACATCGACGATGCTTTGTCTGCCAGAAAAGACAAAGGATCAAGCACAATTATACTAGGCAAAACAGGGATTTTTTTGATCTTTATCACACTATATAAGGGTATGTTAAGGTTCTCATACCACCTGACAAAGCGGTGCACCAACAATGAAGCAGAATATGAAGCTTTAATCACCGGATTGGGAATGACAATCTCAATGGATATAACAAACATTGTCATCTATGGCGACTCCCAACGCGTCATCCAGCAAGTCGCCGGACAATACAAAATTTTGAAATCAAGAGCCAAATACCATCAATACACGATGAAGCTTCTGGAGCAGATTACTGATGTGACTTTCTACCAAATTCCTAGTAGAGATAATGCTCATGCCGACGCTCTAGCAAAACTCGCTAAGGAAATGGCATGTCCCCCAGAGGATTCCATTGAAATCACAGTGCAAGGAAAACAAGTCTTGTCTCGGATTGATCTCGAAACTCTACATAAGCTTGGAAAAGAAGAAGCAATAAATGCAGTTGTAGACATCAATGAAGATTGGTGCAAGCCATTAATAGAATATTTTCATACTTGAAAGCTGCTAGAAGACAAGTCTGAAGCACATCATATCAGAAGAAGGCCCATGTAATATGCCCTAATGGGAAATGCTCTCTACAGAAGATCATTCGACTAGATGTGGCTACAGTGTTTGAGCAGAGCCGAAGCACAGAATATTGTCAAAGAGGTACATGCCGAAATTATGTGGCGCTCACCAGTTAGGGTCAAAAATTAAAATGAATATCAAAAGACTTGGGTATTGTTGGTCAGCAATGAAGTCTGACTGCATGGATATAGCCAGAAAATGTCACCAATGCCAAGTGCATGGGGAGGTCTTACACCAGCCTCCGAGTGTGCTACACCCAACTGTTGACTGGTGGCCATTTGATTGTTGGGCCACAGACATAATTGGTCCGATAGACCCTCCATCTACCAAAGTACACAGGTTTATACTTGCCGCTACAGATTAATTCTTCAAATGGGCAGAGGCAGTACCATTATGTGAGGATACGACACAGCACGTCCTTCAATTTCTCAAAAGCCAAATTCTCTACCGTTTCAGAGTACCGCGAAGAATAATTTCCGACAATGGGATAGCTTTCAGAAGCATAAAGATCAACAATTTTGTCAAAAGACATGCGATAGATTGGAGATACTCTACTATTTACTATCCCAGAGCAATTAGTCTGGCTGAAGCTTTCAACAAAACACTGGTACAGATTTTAAAGAAAACACTAAATGAAAAAAAAAGGATTGGCACAACAAACTATTAGAATCCCTATGGGCTTAGCGGACGACTTTCAAGACTCCCACTCAGTGTACACCCTATATGCTCGTGTACGGGTCTGAGGTCGTGCTACCACTTGAATTCCAGACACCTTCTCTTAGAGTTGTTGTTGCCAACCAACTCACATTAGGAGAAAGTGCAAAAATCGGACTTGAAGAACTGTAGAATCTTGAGCGAAAATGACTAGAAGCACAACAACATTTGGAGCTTTAACAGGCGAAGATGGTACAAGCCCATGAAAAATTTGTCCGCCCAAGGACATTCAAAGTTGGTTACCTTGTACTTGTGCTTAAAAGGCCTATGCTTGCACATCACAAAATATGTGGAAAATTCGAGCCAACTTGGGAGGGACCATTTGTCATTGAAAAGGTCTACACAGGAGGAGCCTACCAGTTAGTGGACTTCCACGGTGAAAGACCCATATTACCAATAAATGGATGATATCTGAAAACATATTACGCAACCTGATGCTGCTTGCCTTTGCTTGCTTTGAAATTTTGAAACTTTGATTGTTTTGGGGTTATCTGTGAGGCCAAATGTCTATGACCGGGTCCAAATTTTGTAATTAACCTCAATATAATTAAAATTTTGAGAAAAATTTTTTAAACTTCAAATTTTTTTCCTTTCCACTTTTGAGTATAATGTTTCACAAAAAATTAAACAAAATTCATATATAAGTAAACAATTCGTTTCACTAAAATAAGCTAAAATTCACTTCAATAAATACTTTTCTTTGTTCTTGTTCATGCCAAGTGTTGGCCCACTGACATTTTTCATGTCGTCTGCAGAAAAATGTTATATACATGCAAAGGGAACTCTTATCCTGAAGCATGGCTTAGAAGGTCTGCTCGATCAGGAGCTCTTCTTACCTGATACAGATGGTCAGAGGATTCACTTTCTTTTTTATAGCAACATGATATATACCTGATATACTCAACCTACAATATATTCATGACATGAGATGTTCTGAATGTACTTCAACATAGACTATATATTGTACCTTTTTGAGGTGTTAGCCTATGCTTGATCTGTAACATCTTTATTTGAGTAGATTAATGGAAATTTCTCTTAGAAATGTCCCTTTTTGTCAGTTGCCTCTTTGTCCGATGAATGGAAGCCACGAACCACGTGTTGGTTCAGAATTTCAATGAATAAAGAACGAAACAACAAACTTTAACAATTAATAAATTAAAAAAAAAATTTATAAACAACAACAGAATAAATTTCTTTTGAAAATCAACCAACTAAAATTAAAATTTTAAAGACATTTTGAAATATTAAATGTGATAAAAACAACAAGAAAAGAAAATGAATCTGTTGAGTGAATTCTCTTATTTTTGGAGTTTCTTACTCTTTGTGAGCGCAGTACAACCATCTTTATCTGCATTAACTCTCTTCACATCCACGCGGAATTTCACATTCTGGACAAAACCCCACAAAACTCTACAGATCTTCTTCAACAAAATCAACTTTTTCAACTGACACATTTCTGCAAATTCAACATCACAAACTCTCTATGCTGTTTTCATATGACTCTTGAAGTCAAACCCAAATTTTGACTCGCCATTTTTGAAATTGGTATAAGACCCCCTTTAATGGAACGCAACATCTTATCCTTAATCTTCGAGGTCGGTCTCGGACTTCCGACTCTCTTTTCGAAAATGATAACTAAAATTCAATTCTCATGTCCAGAGCAGTACCTAAATTTTGATTCCTTCACATATTTTTATATTCTATTCACATATTCCCCACAAATTCACAACTATGAATCTGCATATTTTTTTGCATAAGCATAAATATTTCCTTGTCACCACTTGGGTTAGATGTGAGTTCTGGTGCTTTTCTTCCCAACGTGACGCATATATTTCTTGTTACCTCTTGAGTTGGATATGAGTCCTGGTGCTTTCCTTCTCAATGTAACACATATATTCCTTTGTCACCTTTTAGGTTGGATGTGAGTCCTAGTGCTTTCTTTTCTAACGTGACGCACATACTTTCTTGTTACCTCTTGAGTTGGATATGAGTCTTGGTGCTTTCCTTCTCAATGTAACACATATATTTCCTTGTCACCGCTTGGGTTGGATGTGAGTCATGGTGCTTTTCTTCCTAACTTGACACATATATTTTCTTGTTACATCTTAAGTTAGATGGAGTCCTGGTGCTTTCCTTCTCAATGTAACACATATATTCCCTTGTCACCTCTTGGGTTAGATGTGAGTCTTGGTGCTTTCCTTCCTCACGTGATGCATATACTTTCTTGTCACCTCTTGGGTTGGATGTGATTTCTGGTGGTTTCCTTCCTGACGTGACGCATATACTTTCTTGTTACCTCTTGGGTTGGATGTGAGTCCTAGTGCTTTCCTTCCTAACATGACGCACATACTTTCTTGTTACCTCTTGAGTTGGATATGAGTCCTAGTGCTTTCCTTCTCAATATAACACATATATTTCCTTGTCACCACTTGGGTTGGATGTGAGTCCTAGTGCTTTCCTACCTAACGTGATGCATATATTTTCTTGTTAAATCTTGAGTTGGATATGAGTCCTGGTGCTTTCCTTCTCAATGTAACACATATACTTCCCTTATCATCTCTTGGGTTAGATGTAAGTCCTGGTGCTTTCCTTCCTGACGTGACGCATATGCTTTCTTGTCACCACTTAGTTTGGATGTGAGTCCTAGTGCTTTCCTTCCTGATGTGAAGCATATACTTTCTTATTACCTCTTGGGTTGGATGTGAGTCCGAATGCTTTCCTTCCTAACATGACGCACATACTTTCTTATTACCTCTTGAGTTGGATATGAATCCTGGTGCTTTCCTTCTCATTGTAACACATATAATTCCTTGTCACCGCTTGGGTTAGATGTGAGTCCTAGTGCATTCCTTCCTAAAGTGACGCATATATTTTCTTGTTACTTCTTGCGTTAGTTATGAGTCCTGGTGCTTTCCTTCTCAATGTAACACATATACTTCCTTGTCACCTCTTGGGTTGGATGTGAGTCCTGGTGCGTTCCTTCCTAATGTGATGCATATACTTGTTACCTCTTGAGTTGGATGTGAGTCCTGGTGCTTTCCTTCCTTACGTGACGCACATAGTTTCTTGTAACCTCTTGAGTTGGATGTGAGTCCTAGTGTTTTCCTCTACAATGTAGCATATATTTCTTCATCATCGCTTGGGTTGGATGTGAGTCCTAGCACATTACTTCCTAAGGTGACATATATATTCTCCTTGTCATATGTCAGTTTGAATATAACTCCTCAGTGGTAACTAGAACTGGTACAATCCTTTCTTTCTGGAGACATATCCTTAACGGTAGTCGTCTTCTACATTGTTGTTACCCTTTGGAGATGGATGTGAGCCTCTGTGTTTTCCATCTCGATTTGGTCCTCCCACACAATCCTATTCTCATCTTTTGAAATCAATTTCAAGACCACCTTAAATGGATTATGGCATCTGATTCTTTTTTCGGGATTGATACCCAAATTTCAGTTCCTACCTTGGGATCAACACTAATATGTTGACTCCCATCCTTTATAAATACCTGACCCCACAAATTCATGTGTGAATCTACATATTTTTTGCATAAGGACACATATTTTCTTGTTACCTCTTGAGTTGGATGTGAGTCCTAGTGCTTTCCTTCTTAATGCAACACATAAATTCTCTTATCACCGCCTGGGTTGGATGTGAGTCCTAGAGCTTTCCTTCCTAACGTGACGCACATATTTTCCTATATTTTCTTGTTACCTATTGAGTTAGATATGAGTCACAGTGCTTTCCTTCTCAATGTAGTACATATATTTTCTTGTTACCTATTGATGGATATGATTCATAGTGCTTTCCTTCTCAATGTAGCACATATATTCTCTCTTTACCTCTTGAGTTGGATATAAGTCAAGCGAGAGTCCCTACTCCTTGATTTCAATTAAGCGATCATCTCCTAATTTCCCGGCAGAAACAAATCACACACACAACACTACACATACTTCCGGGTATGTTGACTTAGGAGTTTAGATTGGTTTTTGTTGATCTTGTCGGTCAACAACAATATGCATGGTGTGCTTGTGCAGCAGACCACATCAATTGGGGGTCCATTTGTTGACCTCACTTTTGGTTGAGGTTTAGTTTTTCCTTTTTAGTGGCCTAAGGTCTAGCCATAGGACTTTCCTACTGACTATTCTCAGAAAACTAGGAAAGGAACCCTCATCAGTAGAAATTCTACACTCCTCTTTACTCAACTTGATGTTCCACATATTTGTCCTAACCTCTAGCACTTAACAGCTTGGGTCACTATGGGGAAACTCAAGATGAGTTACCCTTATGACTGTTGGACCTTAGTGTTGACCCTAAGAGTTGGTGTAGGGCTTAAGGTACATACTTGCACTCACAATCACTCACTACCCTAAACCCAAAATTTCTTAACTTTGGTCCCTTGATACTTTTGGGAGACTCATGTAGGTGGTCCCCTAAAGCCATTAGCCATAGGCCAGGGTTTGACAAGACCACTACATAGAGGACACAAAATGGGATTTCCATTGGTCCATGGCTTAGTGATGGTGGTTGACATTCTAACTCTACCAAGACACCCAACCTAGCCTTTTGCCCCTAAATTCCCCCAAATTACCTTGATACCTTTGAAACCCCAAATTTGACCAAAATTTCCAAATATACCCAAAATACCCAACTTTGTTCAAAAATTATTTCAAACACCTTTAAAACACCCAAACCACCCGAAATCACCAAAATTGGCCAAATTACCAAAATCCCCTCCTTACCCCAAAATTCCAAAAATTTAAAAAAAAAATCTCAAAAATTTTCAAAACCCCACATATATTCTCAATTTCATTTTTCGCAACTATCATATGACCCAATTTGGCCAATTTGACCATCTTTGACCAAAACCCCCAAATTGCTTGTTAAAGGCCCATATTTTCCTCAAATTACCTCAAATGCCTATCCAATTGGTCTCAATTTACCCAATTTCAATTATAAAATCAAATTCACCCTTGATATTACCAATCTAGACCAAATCCAAGGTCAATTGATCCATGATTTGAACCCAATTTTGAGCTAAACCAAAAACCCAATTTTGCCCCTATGACTTGGTTCCTCCAAATTTAACCCATGGCCTACTCCATTTGGCACAATTTGTGTTAAAAAACCTTCATAACATCCACATACATCAAAATTGACCTTCAATTGGCCTTGATGAGGCTTAAATTTCATTTGATTTCAACCAAAGTCCAAGAAGCCCCAAATTTATTCCAAATTGACCATGGCTCAAACTCTCACCAACTTGAGGGCCTTAACCCCAAAATTTCCACTCTATCCCTTATTGAAAAATCTTCAAAACAACTCCCTTGATCATGTGGACCATTCAATGCGGGCCAATTGACATGGTTAAACTAGCCCAAACCCAAGGTTTGATCACTTGGACCCATATTGAACCCATGCATTAAAGATGCCCTAACTACACAAAAGCCATCAAATTAATTCCACCTCAGCCATTGTTTAGACTCTAAGACTGAGCCAAAGCCCAACTAACCCAAGCTAGATGAGTCATGGACCAAAAGTCCCCCAAATTAAGGGATCTTTTTTTCCAAAAATACACATGCTTAAGATACCCTCACCAAAATTAAACCCCATTGCAGTAATTGCATTGACAGATTCCCTTGGATGCCCTGAACACCTAGCCACCTCCCTCTACCATTGTCGGCCGACCTAGTCGCTTGAGAAGCTCAAAATTGAGAGCCACACCCACGGAACTTCACCCAAATCAAACCTAGAGGCCAGCTCAGCCAAATTAAATTGTAGAGCTCCTCTGCCCTCCACCTAAGCAGCACAATGCACCCCCTAATTGGCCATGACAGCCACCCCTTACCCATTTTTATAAAAAGCACCTTGGTGCTAAAAAATTCATAGAGAGACCACCCCAAACTGACCACAGAGCTTCCCTAAGATCCCCTCAGTGCATTCCAGTTGTTTTCTCTCACCAATTTCCACAACCTGAGTTCAATTTTGAGCTCAAAATCTTGCCGAAAATCAGGACAAAGCCCAATACACCTCGATAGTCTGCCAAACTCAAATTAAGTTCACCCACACTTTCACTACAGTGAAATAAGCTTAAGCCCCATCAAATTCCCTTCTTACAGAGCCTCTACCATAGCTCTAGACCAACAGCCAAATCTGGCCATGATCAAAATCATAACTAAGCCTTATACCAAGACCAGAGACTTAATCCCTAGCATCTTTGGATCACAACAAACATGCCAAGAATCTCTGATCAAAGCTTCACTTCTCAGAGCAAAGGTATAAAATCTCTCCCCCTCTCGAGCCTCTTTTAATTCTCCATTTTCTTACAGTTAATTTGAGGGCTTGATCACCTTATGGATGTGTTTTTCTAATCCAGATGAGCGTTTTAAAAAAAATTCATCTAATTTGGTTAAGAAATGAGAGAGATCTTAAGGCTAGAGGATGGACGGTTCTCAGGCTAGGCTATCAGGGACGATGACGGAGCATCGTCCGATCACGCGTGTATCAGATGGACGGTTGAGATGAAGCCAGACAACGCTTCCTTACACAAACAGTGGGACATGTGGGTGCTTATGTGAATGGCAGCTTAAAATGGGAGCATGCCACGTGGAATTCGGAGCTGCCTAGGATCTACATGGCGTCACACTGTTTAAATAGATAAATAGGGATTTTACCTATTTATTTAAATTCCCTTAACTTCAAAAATTCATACGTTGGTGTAGAAAAATCACAAAAATAAAATAAAAATACCCTCTTACTCAGTGAATAAAGGAGAACAATGTGAAAATAATTTGGAGTCCATTTGATGCATATTTTATTTTTAATTTATTAAATACCAATTTGGATGTTTTGATTCTCCATGCATTTAGTAATCACACTATGGCTTGAAATTTTATCATGTTGTTACCTTTGTCTTAATGAAGATTCCCTAATTTTTCAAAAGTCAGAGGAGCACCCTAAACAGAGAGTCATATTTTTCAAATTTATGTGCATTATTTGCTTAAAATAAACATTAAAATTATCATGATGCCTAGAAAAGTCCAAGAAAATTTTGAGAGGTTTATGATGACCAGGGAANATAAATTTTAAAGGCTAAAATGGGTTTTCACTAAGAATAATTCCAATAAATCAAATAAAACTCAGAGAAATATAAAATTTTTTCCTCTGAGTTCTTTGATCTCAAGAGAATTTTTCAAAATATAAAACTTAATTTTCTCCATTTAAAATATTTTATATTTAATAAATATCCCAGAATTTAAAATAATTCTTAAATTTCAAAAAATCATGAAATTTGGTCCAAAGGCTTCTCTGTTCTAGGTCTACCTCCAATAAAAATTTCAAANGAGCCAAGTCATTCAAAATACACTTAATCTTTACAAACCCTAAATCACTAAGATAATTAATTTTGAAAAATATGAATAAAAAATGTCTTAATTTTTTATCTCAACTATTGTTTAGGATCCAAAGAACTCAACATAAAAATTCCAAAGCATTTTGAGTTCATTTGGTAACTTAAGTTGATTTTTAAAGATAAATAACATTATTGGCACTTAAATGATTTTTAAAAATCAAAATATAACTCAAAAATTTATAAAAACTTTTTTTTGAGTTCTCTGTGGTCAGAAGTATTTTAATAAAAATAAAATGGTATTTAAAATGAAAACTTCATTTTTAGCCTATTTTAAACATTTAAATAATTAAAAATCCATAAAAATCACAAAAATATTAAAAATTCATGGAAATGTTATATATTGCTTCTTAAACACTTAGGAACAATTAGAATATTTTTCCTGATATTCTAAATAAAGATACTGAATTTCAAAGCTTAAAAATAAATTTTAAAGGCTAAAATGGGTTTTCAATAAGAGTAATTCCAATAAATCAAATAAAACTCAAAAAAATATAAAATTTTCTCCTCTAAGTTCTTTGACAATAGGAGGATTTTTCAAAAATAAAAAACTTAATTTTCTCCACTTAAAATATTTTATATTTAATAAATACCCCATGAATTAAAATAAATCTTAAAATTCAAATAAAATTCTAAAAATCATGAAATTTGGTCCAAAGGATTCTCTCACTTAGGTCTACCTCCAATAAAAATTTCAAGTAATTACATTTTACCTGGGTCAAGTTAGGAATTTTCTTTGAAAAACTCTATTTTTACATCAAAATAATTATATAAATTAAATTAAATATTTAAAAATCACATATTCTCCTCTGATGTCTTAATTGACCTATTAATGAGGTAGGATAAAAATTTCAAACTCATTTGGATTAAATTTGATAAATTATGAAGTGTTAGAGTTTTAAGGGCAAATGTGTAATTTTGGAAATTTAGCCTTAATTAACATTTAGGCTTAATTCAAGGAGAAAAATAAGTAACCACTGATCTTAATCAGTTTATTTGGATATTTGGAACATAAGGGGTTAATTGGTAGAAACCAACCTCACTTTCCTAATTGAAAAGATAAGTTAATACATTTCTAAATCATTAAAATTTGAAGGTTTATTTAAATAAAATGAACCCAAGACTTAGGGGTATGATTTTTAAAGTCAATAATTAATCAATTTAATACCCCTATTTTGATTTTTAAATGAAATTCAAATCATGAATCATGACCACATAAAGTTTAACATTTTCAAAACTAATTAAAACAATCATTTATGTCTTAAGGGCTTAGTAGTGACTTAGGGTAAATCAAGTTTCATTTAAATGAGGATTAGAAAAGTAAATATCATTGAGAACTAGAACATCTTTCAAACACTACAAGCTCAATTAGGACCAAAATTTGGTTAAGTGTTCCAATAAAACTAACTTGCCTCTTTAAGGGTCTTCACCCACATAATTTTCAAAATTAAATTGCAGATGGTAATTATCTTACTCTTAGGGATAATTGATACATCAATGTTCATTGAATATCAGGGTGTTTATAGGATGAATTATTAAACAATATAATAAGTTTAAAAGAACTCGGGACTTTCCACCAGGCAGCAAGAGAGTAGCACGGACCTGCTTCTTTCTCTAGATTTGTTGGATACCTCGAAGATCTACTAAACTTAATATATTTTGCTTGGAAACATCATCCTTAATTAAACTCCTAGTGACCCACCGAGATGTGACCTAGGGTTAGATAGGTCGTCAAAATTTTACTTTCTCATTTCATATAAGCTGCCTTAACATGCCTTTTGAGTTTCAGGTGGTGGAACGAGAAGACTAGTCACGTACGCTTTTACACTTTTTAGCATTATCTTTCTTGTACTTTCATGCTATACTTTTATACCTGCAAATTGGCATGCTAAATAACGATGTCACCCTACATGAAAACTAAAACTATCAGGATAGCCAAAACCAAAATCAAAACCAAAACCAAAACTAAAACTAAAATCAAACAAGATAAAATTCACCCCCACAACATTCAAAATATAAAACAACTCAAAATTTAATCACAAACATCACACAAAACTACAACTTCAACTAAATTAAGACATTTCTATCGGATGATGGGGAATTCCTTAGAGGAGGTAACCTACGGTTGCTAACGAGGCTTTCTATAGTCTAAATGAAATTATGGAACTTATTAAGTTGAGTTTTATAATTTCATTTGGACTAATTAAATCCAATAGAAAATAGTGGTACCGGAATGAGGGAACCGTAGGATCCTAACCGCTGTCGCTCTAATCAACTTTAACATGCCCCCATAAAATTTAAAGAACTTCAACCATAAGGCCA
>JXCR01128251.1:4711-66152 GCA_002079205.1 Phalaenopsis hybrid cultivar | reverse complement strand
TTCCACTGCTTAGGTTCAATTCATTGTTATTTGTTTTGAGCATTTGTATATTGGATGACAAATTGGATTTAATTTCTCAATTGTGAACTTTCTAGATTTACCGTCTATCAATTGGAGCTTACTTTTTCTTTATGTTTTGATATTGGTGTTTTGACATATATGGAACTAGAATGCCTTGGTATATGTAACAATTGTGGTATGTTTACATGCTTTAATATCTCGTGGAACTTTATTACTTTAGAAATATATAAAGCAATGTGAGGATTTTGTTTTTTGTTTTGACATGCACTTAGACGAGTTTTTGAAATGATGATAAGATGGCATAGTTGAAATTTTTAAAATTTTTAGTTTCTAGCGCACAAAATTTAATATGAAATGGCATTAAAATGGAAATATAGTGATTGCCATAGTAATTTTTGATGTGGTTGTGTGATGGCTAATCTTGACATATACTTCGGTGAATATTTGTGGTAACGAGTTTCTAAAATTAAATTGCTTTTTATTTTTTGAAAATAATTAAAAAAAGATTGTTTCATGACATTGATGGAGCATTCTCAAATTTCCTAATTGGGGATCCTTACGGGCAATTATTTTCATTTTTTTCAATCAAGGTAATGGCCAAAGCTGTTGTTTTGGTGACTCGAATTAATTTTATGTTGTCAAAATTTTACTTCCGTTAACATAGTGGGATTAAGGCTTTGTTGTTGTTGTTGCGTAATGTTCTAATGATGTCCTTCGTTGAAGGCCTCCTTGCTAACAGAACTCTGTCTTGCAATTTGATTTAAACTCTTAAAATGAGTTTCTTAGTAAGATAGCAATACACTTACAATCCTTTTACAGTATAGTTTGAAGTAATGTTGGTAATGAGGTTCTTTGTTACTTTCATATCTTTTTGCCAACTAAGATAATTTAATACAATTTTTTTTTTCTGACAGCAGGTTTTTGTTGTATCTTTTTTACCACTTTTTATGCTTATTTCATTCTAACTTGAATAAATTANTATATATATATATATGTAGCAGTAAAAATAATGTCATCTATAGCTATATTTATCTTCTTGTTGTACAAAATAATGTTTTAAAACGTTTATATTTTCATGTTTGAATAAAATGAACTGTTAATTTATTGTACACTTTCTGCATGGAAAGGAATTCACATTGATAAAGTGAGTAATTAATGGTTTTATTATATAGGAATATCTACCACAAGTAATATAACAGTTATAATGGGAAGCCTTCGAATAATTTGATATTAAAAAATAAATAAAAATGAGAAAAAAAAAGTTGTTTGGCCAAGTTATCGGATTATCTCCAAATTAACTTGAACTCTTAAGCATCGAGGCGTCTTTGGGGCCAACAGTGAAATTTCAATAAAAACTCTGAAGTTAAGTGTGATCTTCATTGAGTACTCTTGGGAGGTATTGGGAAATTACCCCAACGAAGCAAAACTATGAGGCGACTTGGCCAAAGAGGACAATACCTTAATGGACGAGATTTTGGGTTGTCGCAAATAGTATCTGAGCATGACACAAATGGGAAGATGGGAACTGAGTATCATGCATAACAAAGTGTTGCGCGATGGGAGCCGACACTTGAACCTTGGATGGGACAAAGTGATGCATGGTGGGAGCTACCTCTTGAATCTGCAGGGGTCACTTGTAGAATTGTATGTGCCTCGTGGATAAATTTGGAATATGAAAACTAATATTGTTTTTAGTTACTTGATTGTGAGAGATTGTAAAACTGCTTGAAAAGAATAAAGTTAAAATCTTAAACATTGAGACAACTTTTGGTGTAACGATGAATTTTTCAATAGAAACTTCAAAGCTAAGCATGCTCATTATGGATCTGTTGACCTCACTTTTGGTTGAGGTTTAGAAACTTCTTTAGTAGCCTAGGTCTAGCCATAGGACTTTCCTATTGACCAGTCTTAGAAAACTAGAAAAGGTACCCTCACCATTAAAAAACTCAAAAACTTTTTTCTTTACTCAACTTGAAGTTCCACATATTGTTCTAACCTCCTAATATTTAGAAGGTAAGATCATTATGGGGGAGCTCAAGAAGAGTTCCTATAGGGTTACTTGGCCTTAGGATTGACTCTGGGTGTTGATTCGGAACTAAGGTACACTATACCCTCACAATATCTTCACAATACCCTCACAATACCTTGGCTAAGACCAACATATGGGGACCCAAAATGAGATTTCATTGGTCCATGACTCATTTAAAATGATTCTTTACCCAATTACATTTGAAATGCCCAACTTGACCTTTTGCCCCTACGCACCTCCAAATTACATAATTGTCATTGGGACCCAAATTTGACCAAAATTCTCAAATTTGGCCAAAATACCCAAAACTGATCAAAACTCATTCCAAACACTTTGAATATATCCACATTTGCCAGAACTAACAAAAAATTTCCAAAAAATGGCCAAATTACTAAAATGCCCCTCCATTACCCAAAAATCTGAAAAATTCCAAAAATTCCCAAAAAATCCCAATAAATCTAAAATATTCTCAATTTCATTTTGTCCAGCTACACAATGGTCCAATTTGGTCAATTTGACCATCTTTGACAAAAACCCCCAATTAGCCCCAATATTGGCTAACACCCCAAATCTCAACAATTGAATGCCCTAAACCTCAAATTGGTATCCAATTTTTGTTGAAAATTCCTTATAAGGTCATTTGTGACCAAATACAACAATCAATTTGGACTTAGCCCAAAGCTAGCCCAAGTTTGACCCAAGTTTAGCCATNATGCATATTTTTGCATAAAAATAATTATATGAATTAAATTAAATTGTGAAAATTCACATTTTCTCCGCTGATGTCTTAATTGATCTATCAGTAGGGTTACATAAAAATCTCAAAGTCATTTGACTTTAATTTGACAAATTATAAAAAAGTAAGCAGTAATGTTACATAAAAATTTCAAAGTCATTTGACTTAAATTTGACAAATTATGAAAATTGGAAAGGGGTAAAATGGTAATTTTGGATATTTTGGCCTTAATGAATATTTAGGCTTAATCAAAATGGGGGGGCAAAATTGTAATTTTGAATATTTTGGCCTTAATGAACATTTAGGCTTAATCAAAATGGTTTTGGATATTTTTGCCTTAATGAACATTTTAGGCTTAATCAAAATGGGAAATGGGTTACATAAAAATTCCAAAGTCATTTGACTTAAATTTGACAAATTATGAAAGTTTGGACCCTTGAGGACAAAATTATCAAAGTCGTTTGACTTAAATTTGACAAATTATGAAAGTTTGGACCCTTAGGGGCAAAATTAATAAAAATCTCAAAGTCATTTGACTTGGATTTGATAAATTATGAAAGTTTGGATCCTTAGGGGCAAAATTGTGTTTGGATATTTTGGTCTTAATGAATATTTAGGCTTAATCAAAATGGGAAATGAGTAATTTCTAATATTAATTAACTCATTTGATGATTTGTAATAAAAAATAAGCTTAATTGGTAGAAACCCACTTCACTTTGCCAAATTACAAGATAAAAAAAATAATTCTCATAATTATCAAAGTTTTGGAAACTTTATTAACATAAGATGACTTTTAAATTTAGGGGTATAACTTTGAAAATCAATGATTTCACACCCTTGTTTGATAATCAAAAAGATGTTTAAATGATCTTGATAATGATCACTTAAAGTTTTAAATCTTTTCAAAATTAATACACACACTTAATACGCTCACTTAGGTCTTAAGGACTTAGTGGTGAACTTAAGTTGAAATCCACTTGTTAAAAGAGGATTAGAAAAATCAACCTAATCAAACTCTTTTAAAACACCACAAGTCCAATTAGGACTTAAATTTGGCTAAGTGTCCTTAATAACACTAATTTGTCTCCTAAAGGATCTTCACCCACATAATTTTCAAATTGAAAGGTATATGACATTTACCTTATTCTTATGGATAATCAAGACATCAATGTTCACTGAGCATCAAGATATTCAAGATGAATTATTAAGCAACATAATAAAGTTTAAATGGAACCCAAGGCTTTTTACCAGACATTAAGAAGGTTGCATGGACCTGCTCCCTACTCTTAACCTGATTCACTGAGCATCAGGATATTCAGGAGGGATTATTAAGCAACATAATAAAGTTTAAATGGACTCAAGGCTTTTACCAGACATTAAGAAGAACATTAAGAATATGAATTATTAAGCAACATAATAAAGTTTAAATGAACCCAAGACCTTTTACCAAACATTAAGAAGGGCATGGACCTGCTCCCTACTCTTAATCTGGTAAATACCTTAGGGATCTTTTAAACTTAATACTTTACTTAATAATATTATCCTTAAAATTTAAGGACCCTCAATACACAACATAGAGTTAGGAATGTTTCCAAAAACACTGGTGAATACCTTAGGGATCTATTAAACTTAATATGTTTTACTTAATAATATTATCCTTAGACACTGGTGAATACCTTAGGGATCTATTAAACTTAATATGTTTTACTTAATAATATTATCCTTAGATGGTGAATACCTTAGGGATCTATTAAACTTAATATGTTTTACTTAATAATATTATCCTTAAATTTTAAGGACCCCCAAATAGGTTTCCAAAACTTTACTTTTCCAGTTCTATATACATAAATGCTCTGACATGCATTTTGAGTATCAGATGGTGGAACGAGAAGACTCGCCAGGTACACTTTTACAGTTTACAGCATTTTACAGTCTTTCTTGTACTTTCCTACCGCACTTTTATTTATGCTTGTATTTATATACCTGCATAGAAAATATAAAATTACATAAATCACCCCCACAATATTTCAAAAATATAAGATAACTCAAAACTTGATCAAAAACATAAAAAAATACAACTTCAACTAAATTAAAATGTCTCTATTGAAAGATCGGGAACCCCTCGGAGGAGGTAACCTACGGTTGCTAATTAAAATGTCTCTATTGGAAGATTGGGAACCCTCGGAGGAGGTAACCTACGGTTGCTAACAAGTTTAAAACGTCTCTATTGGAAGATCGGGAACCCTCGGAGGAGGTAACCTACGGTTGCTAACGATAAAACATCTCTATTGGAAGATCGGGAACCCTCAACACAAAACTGACACTTCAACTAAATTAAAACGTCTCTATTGGAAGATCGGGAACCTTCGGAGGAGGTAACCTACGATAAATATTGTCTCTATTGGAAAATCGGGAACCCCTCGGAGGAGGTAACCTACGGTTGCTAACGAGGCCGTCTCTATTGGAAAATCGGGAACCCTCGGAGGAGGTAACCTACGGTTGCTAACGAGGTTTTTTCAATATTTCAAAATATAAGACAACTCAAAATTTAATCACAAATATCATACGAAATACAACTTCAACTAAATTAATATGCCTCAAAATTTAATCACAAACATCACAAAAAAAAAAAAATACAATTTCAACTAAATTAAAACGTACAACTCAAAATTTAATCACAAACATCACTAAAAATACAACTTCAACTAAATTAAAACGATCGGAGATCGGGAACCCTCGGAGGAGGTAACCTACGGTTTGCTAACGAATTTTCCCACGGTCTAAGTTGCTAACGAGGCTTCCCACGGTCTAAAAGCAAAATTTAATCACAAATATCACCAAAAAATACAATTTTAACTAAATTAAAACGTCTCTATCGGAAGGGAACCCCTCGGAGGAGGTAACCTACGGTTGCTAACGAGGCTTCCCACGGTCTAAATGAAATAATGGAACTCATTAAGTTAAGTTTAGTAAATTCATTTGGACTAAGTGATTCCAATAGAAAATATGGAACTCATTAAGTTGAGTTTAGTAAATTCATTTGGACTAAGTGATTCCAATAGAAAATAGTCACAAACATCACAAAAATACAACTTCAACTAAACTAAAACGTCTCTATTGGAAGATCGGAAACCCTCGGAGGAGGTAACCTACGGTTGCTAACGAGTTTTCCAACGGTCTAAATGAAATTATAGGAATTCATTAAGTAACCTACGGTTGCTAACGAGACTTCCCACGGTTTAAATGAAATTATGGAACTCATTAAGATGGGTTTAGTAAGTTCATTTGGACTAAGTGAATCCAATAGAAAATAGTGGTGCCGGAATGAGGGAGTAACCTACGGTTGCTAACGAGGCTTCCCACGATTTAAATGAAATTATGGAACTCATTAAGATTGCTGGACTAAGTGAATCCAATAGAAAATAGTGGTGCCAGAACGAGGGAACCGTAGGATCCTAACTGACCCCTCGGAGGAGGTAACCTACGGTTGCTAACGAGGCTTCCCACGGTCTAAATGAAATTATTGCAAACATCACACAAAATACAACTTCAACTAAATTAATATGTCTCTATTGGAAGATCGGGAAGAAACATCACATAAAACTACAACTTATTAAAAAGTCTCTATCGGAGATCGGGAATCCCTCGGAGGAGGTAACCTACGGTTGCTAACGAGGCTTCCCACGGTATCGGATGCAAAATTTAATCACAAATATCACCAAAAAATACAATTTTAACTAAATTAAAACGTCTCTATCGGAAGCGGGAACCCCTCGGAGGAGGTAACCTACGGTTGCTAACGAGGTTTTCCATGGTCTAAATGAATCTATGGAACTCATTAAGTTGAGTTTAGTAAATTCATTTGGACTAAGTGATTCCAATAGAAAATTGTGGTACCGGGACGATGGAACCGTGGGATCTTGACTGGTGTCGCTTTAATCAACTTTAATATGTCTATAATAAAATTTAAAGAACTTTAACCATAGGGTCACTTGATTTGACATTATAATTAAATGACCTAGAAAACTTGAACTCTGCTACAACGAGGAGCTTTGAGCTTACATGGTGGGCAGCCCGACCATCTTCAACAGCAAGAGGATCTACACTATTACATCATTCCTTAGCTTTAAAACAACAAAGCCATAGGAATTCGAGGTTATTTTCCTAGTGCAAAAAATCCTCAAACACATCTTTTAGGCATTTGTACAATCTTGTTGTACAATCTAAGCCCTAACTTACACATCTTTTAGGCATTTGTACAATCTTGTTGTACAATCTAAGCCCTAACTCGCCTTAGGATTCCGAGGTAGTCTCTTGTCACGACTTAAATCCTCATATCTTCAAGATTATTTATGCCNTTCTTTAATTTATTTGATCGAGCCTCACCCTCAACTCTTGTGTTCATCCTTCGGGATAGACACAGGATTTGATGTAAAATGCTCTTTCATCTAAAATATGAAAATTATGGGGTCAGTTTGACTTCATCTTTTTCAAAACTAAAATTAAAAAAAAAACGTTTTCCGAAGCGGGCAACGGGGATTTCAATTTCGATGACCGACAGCTTCTTACGGGCAAACCCCACACCAAAAATAGTGCCGACAGGATCACTCCATTATGAAACCCCATGAGTATACTGAAGTTGAACTCTTAATGATTGAGGCACATTTATGTGTAATGAAGGAATTTCAATAAAAACTCCAAAGTTAAGTATGTTCATTGTGAAACACTCATATGATAGGTGACCTCCTGAGAAGTTGCACCAACGGGGCAAAATCGTAAGGTCATTTGGCCATAACAAATACTATCTTAATGCGTGAGAGTATGAGTTATTGCAAATGATATCGAAGCATAACACTAGTTGGAGGATGGGAACTAAGGGTCATATTAAAAAAGTGCTACGCCATGGGAAACACTTTTTGAATCTTTAGGGCTGCCTCTAGAATCTTATATGACGGTAGATGATTTTGATATAAAAAAAATGACGAGGACGTGAGCTAGTTAAGTTGGAGAAATTGTGAACTCTTTTAAGCAGAATGAAGGTGAACTTCTTAACATCGGGGCATTTTTATCTTTTTGTTGTAATGATGAAATTTCAGTAAAAATTCCAAGGTTAAGTGTGTTGTCATGGAGCACTCCTGAGATGGGCAATCTCATTGAAAGTTACACCGATTGAGCAAAACCGTGAGGTTGTTTGACTAAATTTGACAATGCCTGATGGGTGAGAGTCTATAATGTCACAATATGGACATTAGAAATTTATTCAAATATGAATGCTTAATGTCACGACTCGACCTAATATAACCCATATAAAATGATGGATTATATCAAGTCAAGTGCGCAACAAAATATGTCACCCAATATCTATTTGAAATAAATTTATTTTATCCTATAATTTTTATTACATAGAGTCACAAGTCACCAATAATAATGTAAAAATAAAGTTAAAGATCATTATCATTTCATTTTCTTTATATACATTAAAACCATTTACATAAAAAAATATTTGTATTGTATTGATCTTGATTTTCTAATAATCCTAACAAACCATTTAAATTTATCATGATCAAAAAAAAAAAAAAAATATATATATATATAATATACCTCTATCAGCAAGTATTATCAGCTCGCTTCGTTGGGTTCTTACCCTTTCTTGAAAATGTGTAAAAGCGACCATAATAAGTAAACAACTTAGTAGGTTATATGAAACCTACAACTGAAATTAATGCATGAAAATAGAAAAAATTGCATTATTGTATCATAATCATGTTTTTTTTTCTTTTATCTTTTTTTTTAAGAAATCATCAGCTTGTCTATCTTTGCATAATTCTCTTAGTCAAATAAGTCTCTCTTACGAATCATAAGAATGATTTGGAAAAGAAAGAACTGGAAAAACATGGATATACAACAAAGAAGGACAATAAGGAGAAAGAAAACACAGGGAGTCTATGTGTGATAAACCTCACAAATGTAGGACAAGTATGTCTGTTTAAACAAGATCGCACGAAAGCACATTGGACCAATATCCAAAAAAATGCTTACGTAGACTACCCATAACAAAAAATTGAAATGTGTTTGTCTAATATGGGGTCCAGAGTGCTCCCAATGAGACATATCACACTTGATTAATTATATTTTAAGAGTTGCCCAATAATACTCTTGATCCAATGGAGTTTTACTTACATTAATAGTGACAATCAGCACAAGGCTATCAAACGACAGTTATTTCAAATGGGAATGCTTTGGTGCCTTCAAAGCTCCCGCTAAGCCACAGAGGGGAGAGTGAGTCTCTCATGGTCTTCGCATGGTTAACGAACTCATCAACACACAAAGCCTGCTAAATAATTGAATCATCCTGACGGGAAATCCCAATATGTTAAAGTATATCTACGTCGTAAGGGTAGAGGGCAAATTGTCATAGAGCGGTAACTCATCGATAATCAATCTGTCAAGGTGATACTGACGAGGGCAAAAGGAGCGACAGAGCTCAACAAGAATTGTCAAATGAAGGGAGGAGTAATCCATAACATGTATAGGTAACAAGATCGGGGAACCATGGACCCGTCATCCTAAACCACTATGACCCTGAATCTACCATGTCGTGAAGGTAGTCCACCTAACACATCTGGAGATCTCAGGTCCACAATCCGTGAATTGCGTCTTTCGCAGAAACCTCGGTAACCCAATTGTCAAAGGAAATAAACTATATCATATGATTTTCAGGTGAAGCTCCAAGATGTGGAACTTATACCCGCTGAAGTGACTATGATGCAATTGGAAATGCAGAAAAAGAGAGGTTCAACTATAAAGCTAGAAACACTCCCGACATAATGACTTGCACCCATCTGGGCCAGTGAGCCTTCTAACGACCTAAGTATGCTAGACAACCACCTAAGTAGAAATCTATGCTAGGTTAGTCAAATTAGAGAAGCACAATGACTTCAAGTCTGCATATGATGCAGTTATCTACCATAATCCAAAGCGCAAAGGCCATATTAATATGATTTGAGATATGTTCATACCATGCTGAAAAGTAAAAGACAAATTTAAAATCTTGAATGTTTTAATCCTAAATATTAATTAGTATTAAAATTTTATTAGGATTTTGAAAAAAGTCAACAATTTTAAGTCCTTAAAGAGCCTAAATAATTAACATGATTCACAGACAATCCACAAAATTAAAAACAACAAAAAAAGTAATTTTAGCACATATGCATGCAATAAAGATATTAAAACAAGCCAAATATGAAAGAGTTAATGGCTGGTGTCAATGGGTCGACAACATATCTCATAAATAGGAAAAGACGACAAGACACTGTATACATACATGTCTGACCCTAATTCTATAAATAAATGAGATTTATAATTAAGGTACGAGATACATGCAAGCAACTTCTGGTCTCCATAACGTGGTTTCATCTGTCAGGCGTATCAAAACTTATGCTCGTACCTTATTTATAATATAGACTCTCATAAGGACTCTAAAAAGCACATAAGGAAAGTAAGAAAAGACTCAGCTAGCATGAAAATAGCGTTAGCAGGAAAGCCAACAAAGACGCAATGCACATGAGCCATGCCTGGAGAGAGGAGCTAAGCAACGATTGCAATAAATGGTCAGTAAATAAATCATTGCATTGCTCCCCCCTGTCAGACGTGCGGGGTGTATTTTGGGCATGACTCCCTCTAAGAAGACCGTCCCAATATAATACAATGCATATCGAGTGGTATGCAAGCAAGCACATGAAAAACACAAAAGTTGATGCCTAAATAGGGCAACCAAACCAACATCTAGCATCCTGGTACTTTAACCTAACAGACTATCTAACATAGTGCCTTAACACGACATTTAAGGGAGTGCAGAGTTATGTCAGAAAGCTAACATATGTTTTAACATGATTGTGAACTCCATCCTAAGGATCCAAGAATTCTAAGAGGTACCACAAAACGAAAGTTTTGTAAAAGCTATCATTAAGTTTAACCTCATGTGCGGTCTAAGCTAAGTATGCAAGCAACTTCAAAATAGATTTTGAATATATGATGCCTATAAGTAATAAAAATTTAAATATTTATACTTTCAAAATAGTTCTTGAGAAATAGAAGGCCTAAGTGACATCTATGGCCTGCTATGTTGTTTGATATTTTGGAAGAACTGCACTAAAATCATGGCTGTCATGTCCTCTATAGAGATTTTAAAAGAGGTGTTATTCATAACTCTCTATATTTTGTCACAAAATGAGTCTATTATGGGGGTCATTGAGCGATTCCAAAACTAATCGAAAATATTTAGCATATATTTTTTAGTTTGTTTGAATGTTTTGATCAACTTATCTTCAAAAGTTATCAAACTTTAATACTAAACATTCCAAAGCACAGAGGTAGAGATTTCATAATATCAATGCTATATATCATACTTTAAGGTTAATTATTGTGTTTATTTTTCCCAAAATTTATTTGTACGCTATAATATTAATATATTAGTTAGATGACATAATTATATTGAAGTAAATAACACAACACATGCACACACACATGTGCCTAATAATGAGAATACTGCATATATTTGACATTGCAGTTTACCATAACAAAATACTATGGTTACATGTGATTTCACTGCGTCTCTCACTTTTATAATGATTGAATGGAAAAACAACGCACATGATAGTCATATATTCAAATTCGCTGTACTAAGTCATCAACACAAATTTCTAAAGTTATTTTCTGGTTTGCTTGGGCATGATAAATCAAAGAATTGTTTATTTACAATGCTACTGATTATATTTTTATTGGAGATACATTATCTTGTTAATGCTTGATATCCATTACAAGGAAGGTTTCTCCAGTCATTTTTTGATAAAAGATATCAAAAGCTTGATTTTGAAATATGTAACTATAAAATTCAGAGAAAAAAATGAGATATTTAACAAATGAAACTCTTCATTATGCAGTGTCCCTGAGAGGATCTCTAGGGTTTACAAAAAATGATAGTCTTTCAGCAACAAATGAAGATTGTAACTGTTGCAATGACTCTCTACAATTATATTCATCAAAGCCCTTCAGTTTGTGATATTGATTTCAACGGTGCGAATAAAAATCAGCCAGATTTCTCTGCTGAAACATATGAATATCACCGTCGACTGTGATTTAGGCGAGTGTTGTAAACTAGATGATGATAATGTTGATGAGATGATTGAGTTGTGTCTATGAGAGGATCTCTAAAGTTTACAAAAAATGAAGATTGTAATTATTGCAATGATATTTATGTGGAATCTCTATTTATTGCTCCTTTTTTCATTTCACTATGTTTTTTATTCCTCTTAGATGGCCTTACAGAAAATTGTACATTACCTTTTTTTTTTTTTTTTGTTTGGAGGTAATTGATGGGATATATAACCTTAGGGGGCTATTCTAGATGAACTTTATGTTCCTATGAATTTTGACATATATGAGATTGATTTCATGACAACCAATATCCTCCTTCCCCTTTCTTTTAATTAATATGACAGTTGGAGTTTTTTGGTCGTTAAGTTGATATGTTCATGTGACGTATACGAGCTAAATATTAAACGATTTCAAGAAAATCAATTCCCCATTTATTTAAAGTCCATTGTCTTATATTAATGATACATTTCTCGTCGATTTATATTTGCTATGAGGTCTCACAGTTTTATAAATCCTTATATAAGTATTTATATTATTCTTATTCTTTAATCTTTTGTATAGTTGCATCGTTGAACCATTCAAGCAAGCTAAATTTATGTTTATTAGCTCTAAAAATTCTTGTGATTCTAGAGTTTTGTACTGCAACTGTGGATTACAGTGTTATCAACCTACCTCATTAAGAAAACAATAGCTATGAAAGCAAAATTTGCTAGTGTCAAAAGAGTATATTAGTAGAGCACTATGACTTTTTTAGGTGATTTTATCAGTTTGATAATTCTACCTAAGATGGTGTTCAAACGTGGCAAGTATCTTCGAAGAGTAAGTTCATGTACAATTGATCAAATACATTTCAAAATTAATATTTTTATTATGTTAATTATTATTTTAATATTTTATTTTGATTTAAATTCTTGTGCTGTTCACTGTCAACTGTCAAGTGAGATGTCACTTCTAGATATAATATTTAAACTTATGTTTTTTTTAAGGATTTTGAATGTAATTTATGTTTTTATACATGAAAGATTAAGAGTGAAATGAATATCTTATGAACAACAAAAAAAATATAAGAACAAAAATATATCATTTTTTGTAAATAGTATTAACACAATAATATAATAAAAACAGACATAACTTCTCCCAACAGCTTTTTCGCTGAACAAAATTTTTTCAACAAACCCTAATTTTAAATATTATTATAAATAAGTATTTTCTTAAATATTAAAATTTCATTATGAATAATGACTCTAAAAGACAAAATATCATGACAAAAAAAATGGTTAGAATGTACNTTACAAGACTGCTGAGAGTGCAAAGAAGGCATTGGAAGAACCGCATAAGAACTTCGAAGGGAATATATTGCATTGCCAGAGGGCGATTGATGGTCCAAAGCTTAGCAAACAAGGGGCTCATCTTTACCATGGCGGTGGGCAATTTGCTGGCATGCAGCAGTTAAAGGGCGGGTTTGGAGCGCAGGGGACTGTGGCAATGGGTGGTTTGCCCTCTTCAGTTTCTGGCCCAGGGCACCTAATAGCTCCCCCTGGCATACGTTTTAACCAGGCAGGCCAATCTAATCCAGCTTTAGGTAAGGATTTGAGTGCATTACGTGAAACGCAAATGGCAAGACTTGTTCTGACTAACATTTTACGTAACCTTGGTTATGCAGGGCTTGGGGTAAAAAATGCGGGGCTTGCGGCAAATTCTGCACTTGGGAATCAAGCAAGAGGAGCCGGGGGTTACGTGAAACCAGGTGCGGTGGGTGGCCATGGAGCATCATTGAGGATTCATGGAAGTCATGGCAATGCAGCAGTGGGGCAGGGAAATGCGTGGAACCAACAAGGCTTTAATCATGCGGGTGGTTTAGGTTCTTCCACGGGTCAGTAGGTAAGAACCGAGAGTTGGTATGCAACTAGTGCAATTTTCTTTATCACTCTAAGCATTTCTTTTTTGCACTGCACGGAGTCCTGACAAACACTTGTTTTGGTTTCATGGATAGGTTTGTAGCTATATTATGCATAACTATTTTTTTGTTTGATGTCTTTTGACATAAATTTTATTATATTTTTTCCTCATGTACTGGGCTCTAGCATTATGATAGTTTGTTAAAGGCTATTATTTATTAAAGGTTCCTGCATGTCAATTACTTTGCATATTCTCTTATTATCATCTTGTTTTTGCTCTCTCTCGTGACATTTATTAATGCCAAATGCTTTGTACATGCATGCTTGTTAACCATCTTGGAGCTTCTCATGATTGTTAAAATTGCAATATTGCATTTTATACCAAGGTCTATATCATGAAAACCATGAGAGGGGTTTTCAAAGCTCAATATGCATAGCAGGGCTTTTTATAAATTGTAGATTGAAGTCTATCAAATATTGATTTGAAATCAAGGCTGCTTGATTTATAGTAAACTTTGACTTCTACTATAGACTCAAATTCTAGACAAACTCACTTAAATACAATTACAGCTGACTGAAAATGTGAGTAGATTATTCACATAAACACAGAAAACATGATTACGTATAGTTTATTTTGTGTATGCGAGCCCACACGTGTCTATATAAATCAATTTGGAATCAATTCAATATCAATTTTGATTGAACTCAAAATCAAATTATTTCAAGGGTAGTTGACTCAAATCAAATTATATTAAATTTCCAGCAGAGCTAACTTTTCTATAGCTTGTTTTGTTATAAATACTCTCACTGAGCAAAGCACAAATAGACTATTTGCTTCAAAGTGCAACTTTTAGAGGAAAGAGGAGCTTAGGAAATTTTCATTTATTACATCATTTATTAAGTGGGAATGCTAAAAATTTTAAGAAAAACTATTATATAAGAAATGTTAAGTACTTATATTGTTAGACAACGCTAATTAACCAAATTTGGTTGAGTGTTATTAGCGAATCGTAGCACTAAGCGATTTGAAGGATATTTATTTTTAAGAAAAAAATGTAGTTATTGAAAGTTTAAACTTAGTACACAACTTCACTATTCCTTCTGTAAAACGTAAATGTATATNCTTTTCAGGTCGCTGCCATGGGAAAGAAACGAAAGCTGGAGGAGGGCATGCCATCTCCCGCCGCCTCCGATGCTTCCGAAGAACAGGTATCTGTCCACGAGGAATCACCCTTCGAGAAAGAATCAGATACTCCCTTAATCATTCAACCCAAAACCGAAGTATCTTGGCCACCGGAGTCTGATGCCCCCATACTCATTGAACCGAAAACCGAAGTATCTTGGCCGCCGGAGTCTGATACTTCCTTACTCATTGATCCCAAAACCGAAGTATCTTGGCAGCAGGAGATCGGAGAACCCATCGACGAACCGTCACTCATCGAGGAAGATACCAAACCTCTAACCCTAGAAACCGCAGATCCAGATCCGAATACTTCTGTTGCTGGCGAGGTCCCTTACGCCGACGATCACGAAGACGATGAGGATAATAACACGGAGTCCTTGCAGATGCTTCTTGAACCTTTCAGCAAGGAACAGGTGATCGATATACTCCGCGACGCTGCCTTGAAGCATCCGGATATCTGGGCGTCAATCAAACAGATCGCAGACCACGATCCTGCTCACAGAAAGGTCTTTGTACACGGCCTCGGTTGGAACACTTCAGCTGAAACTCTCATCGAGGCGTTTCGGCAATATGGAGAGATCGAGGAATGCAACGCTATCGTTGACAAAATCACCGGCAGGTCCAAGGGTTACGGCTTCATCCTTTTCAAGCAGAGGAGTTCCGCTCGCCGAGCGTTAAAGGAGCCGCAGAAGAAAATCGGTAATAAGATGACTGCATGCCAGTTGGCATCGGAGGGCCCTCCGCCTCCCTCTGCTCAAACTCCTGCATTTCTTCATGCTCCGCAGGGCTTTTTGCCATCCGAGTACACTCAACGGAAGATCTATGTCAGCAATGTGGGAGCTGAGCTTGACCCTAATAAGGTTCTTCAATTCTTTTCAAAGTTTGGGGAGATAGAGGAAGGGCCTTTAGGGCTGGACAAAGCAACAGGAAAACCTAAGGGATTCTGCCTATTTGTTTACAAGACTGCTGAGAGTGCAAAGAAGGCATTGGAAGAACCGCATAAGAACTTCGAAGGGAATATATTGCACTGCCAGAGGGCGATTGATGGTCCAAAGCTTAGCAAACAAGGGGCTCATCATTACCATGGCGGTGGGCAATTTGCTGGCATGCAGCAGTTAAAGGGCGGGTTTGGAGCGCAGGGGACTGTGGCAATGGGTGGTTTGCCCTCTTCAGTTTCTGGCCCAGGGCACCTAATAGCTCCCCCTGGCATACGTTTTAACCAGGCAGGCCAATCTAATCCAGGTTTAGGTAAGGATTTGAGTGCATTGCGTGAAACGCAAATGGCAAAACTTGTTCTGACTAACATTTTACGTAACCTTGGTTTTGCAGGGCTTGGGGTAAAAAATGCAGGGCTTGCGGCAAATTCTGCACTTGGGAATCAAGCAAGAGGAGCCGGGGGTTACGTGAAACCAGGTGCGGTGGGTGGCCATGGAGCATCATTGAGGATTCATGGAAGCCATGGCAATGCAGCAGTGGGGCAGGGAAATGCGTGGAATCAACAAGGCTTTAATCATGCGGGTGGTTTAGGTTCTTCCACGGGTCAGTAGGTAAGAACCGAGAGTTGGTATGCAACTAGTGCAATTTTCTTTATTACTCTAAGCATTTTTTTTTTGCACTGCACGGAGTCCTGACAAACACTTGTTTTGGTTTCATGGATAGGTTTGTAGCTATATTATGCATAACTATTTTTTTGTTTGATGTCTTTTGTACATAAATTTTATTATATTTTTTCCTCATGTACTGGGCTCTAGCATTATGATAGTTTTTTAAAGGCTATTATTTATTAAAGGTTCCTGCATGTCAATTACTTTGCATATTCTCTTATTATCATCTTGTTTTTGCTCTCTCTCGTGCCATTTATTAACGCCAAATGCTTTGTACATGCATGCTTGTTAACCATCTTGGAGATGCTCATGATTTTTAAAATTGCAATATTGCATTTTATACCATGGTCTATATCATGAAAACCATGAGAGGGGTTTTCAAAGCTCAATATGCATAGCAGGGCTTTTTAAAAATTGTAAATTGAAGTCTATCAAATATTGATTTGAAATCAAGGCTGCTTGATTTATAGTAAACTTTGAATTCTACTGTAGACTCAAATTCTAGACAAACTCACTTAAATACAATTAAAGCTGACTCAAAATGTGAGTAGATTTTTCACATAAACACAGAAAACATGATTACGTATAGTTTATTTTGTGTATGCGAGCCCACACGTGTCTATATAAATCAATTTGGAATCAATTCAATATCAATTTTGATTGAACTCAAAATCAAATTATTTCAAGGGTAGTTGACTCAAATCAAATTATATTAAATTTCCAGCAGAGCTAACTTTTCTATAGCTTGTTTTGTTATAAATACTCTCACTGAGCAAAGCACAACTAGACTATTTGCTTCAAAGTGCAACTTTTAGAGGGAAGAGGCGCTTAGGAAATTTTCATTTATTACATCATTTATTAAGTGGGAATGCTAAAAATTTTAAGAAAATCTATTATATAAGAAATGTTAAGTACTTATATTGCTAGACAACGCTAATTAACCAAATTTGGTTGAGTGTTATTAGCGGATTGTAGCACTAAGCGATTTGAAGGATATATATTTTTAAGAAAAAATATAGTTATTGAAAGTTTAAACTTAATACACAACTTCACTATTCCTTCAGTAAAACGTAAATGTATACTTTACAAACTACAAGTAATTATGATATTTGCATCAACAAGGTTACTGAGAAATGATACGTTGAAGCACACTTTTGTTTTCATTTAAAAACATATGATGGTTGCACTGCAATGAAGAAATTTAAAATCAATGAAGATCTGCAGTAAACAATGATGTGATGCAATCTTGATTTCAAAGATGGAAACTGTGGTGTAGGAGACCTAGTAAATAAGAAAGGTTTGGAAAACAATAACCATGTCATAAAATTGTATTTTTAAAGCACACATGATGCTTTCTTTGCATCACTTTGTTTTTAAAGTGCGTGATAGCTTGCTCTTTAACAGTAATGAAAATGGGCATCCTTTTGTGGTGGAACATAATTTGTACAATGCAGAGATGGAGCCATTGTTACGTGATATTAATGATTGGGTGATGCAAGATTAATGTTGGTTAGGTTTTTTAATGCACTTATTATGATGCATATGATGCTTTTATGCTAAGGAAAATAGAGAATTCACAGTTCACATGCTTCAATTACACCAACTTCTTCGTTTAAATGAAAACATGTTTTTGTAGAGTTTAAGCCTAATTTATGATGAAATGATCTTAAATATTTGATAGCTTCAACAAGAATTTGGAAACAAAATGTAATATCAAACAAGTTAATTTTCATAATCATGTTTTGGCTTGTCACCTTTTGTTCGATATTAAAAGCTCTGAACTAGCCATGAATAAATTACCTTAAAGAAATATATAAGGAACAAAATTGCCAAAATAAATGAATATCAAGACCCACACTTTTGCAAGAAGATGACTAGACGCTCCTACTTTTACATCATTTGAAGGCAACACATGCAAATTGTTCGTATAAGATTCAAATTGGAAAGATTAATTTTGTTATGAATTAGATGCTCTACACCACTATGCATAGAATCGTCAGCCTAGGTTGGCAGATAAGATTGATGAAGTATCTTAACTAAGTTTTATAATCTCTTGACTGAACAACATGCTCTCTCATGGATGAACTATTCAATGTCCCATAAATAACTCTATTTGAAAGTATGTTGTTTTCCACGTTCTTCCACATGATTTTCGTGCAATGCAAAAGAGCCACATTAGACAAGCCATTAGAAACATAATCCAATTGAAATGGGATCACAANTAAGGTAAAGCAGAATTTTATTAAGCTCAGATGCAACCTTTGTAGCAGTAGATACATCTCTGGCAGAAAAAACAACTCTCAACTCTTATTCATTGAATAGTGCACATTTTTTTCTTAATTTTTTTTTATTATAATTTCCGTTAAAGCCAAGACATAAATAAAATAGATTTATTTTAAATTTTCATTTCAATTGGTTCATTTCGACTGACCAAGTTAGCATGTAAAGATGATATGTACTCATCAGTGTTTAGCTTTTGGCTGTACCCTACTTATGTATGATTCTTCTCATTGCAAAACTCATCAAGAGGAACTTTCCATATCGGATGTTAGGCATGGGACATGGTTTTGGTGAATCCAGAATTGTTGAAATATAGGACATGTAATGATGCCTAGTGTTGGTAATTATGCGCACCCAGGGTAGGGGTTGAATTGGGTGTTTTAAAATAAATATGAAATTTAAACATGTTTACGAAACAAACTCTCTCACCAGAAGTGCATTAGATTTGAGTAATGTAAAGAAATATAGAGGATGCATGTGTGAATTGCAAAAAAAAATAAAATAAAGATTTGCATTGTTCGTGTAAAATATGTTTTGCTTATAGAGTGTAAGGATATACATATTCTCAACAAGTAAGGAAGCTAAAAATGCATGCATGAATGAAGTAAGGTAAACAATAGAAACTCCAATTGACACAAATAAATTGTAGTGGTTCTTTCCAGTAATAGAACATCCAGATGCATACGAGCTTACATCAACGCACATGCATCTCTTATCCAGTAATAGAACATCCAGATGCTTCCCCAAGATTAAATTGGGAAAACTATCTACTAGTAAGAATAATGGATAAGCAAAAGACAACCATACTTATATTCTCAAATAAACGAGCTTATAAAGTGAAGGGCTCTTCTCAAAATTTATTTTTCATTGATGGAACGAGAACGCCGCTTGAATCAAGATGGAGTTTTTGCAAGCAAAGGCTATATGATTTCTTTCCCATGCATTAGTTCCTTAGGCCCTGTGACTTTAGAAAAATATTATTGCTGATGTAAAGAAATATAGAGGATGCAAGTGTGAATTGCAACAAAAAAAAATATATATATATATTTGCATTGTTCGTGTAAAAATATAAATATTCTCGACAAGTAAGGAAGCTAAATAAATGCATGCATCAATGGAGCTAGATAAACAATTTAACATCCAATCAAGACAAATAAATTGTAGTGGCCTTGTCCGGTTTATCATCCAAGCTTACATCAACATACATGCATTTCTTTTCCAGTAATAGAACATCCAGATGCTTGCCCTAGATTAAATTGGAAAACTATCTATTAGTAAGAATAATGGATAAGCAAAAAAATAACCATGCGTCTACTCTCAAGTAAATGTGCTTATGAAGTGAAGGGCACTTCTCAAAAGTTATTTTCTGGTGATGGCACAAGAAAGCTATCAAAACTTTGAAACAAGATGGAGTTTTTGTAAGAAAGGGATATAAGAATTCTTTCCCATGCATTTTTTCCTTAGTCTCGATTAGCGCGGCTAACCATATGTGTTTGAGTTGAGCTGGGCTTGACTCAAAATCAATTCAAATATATTTACTGCGGCTCTAAATGGGCTTGTGATTTGTTATATTTGCTGTCGAGTCGAGTCGGCTTGAAGTTGAATCGAGCTTGATCCAATTTGAAATCGAAATGTGTTGGCTTAAATTGAGTTATTTGGATCTGTTTCAGCTCGAAAACAACTTTATCTGACTCAACATTGAAACTAACTGGCTCAAATTGAGTTATTTGGATCCATTCAAGCTCAAAATTGGCTCAAAATTGTCTCATGACTCGTTATATTCGTTATATTCGTTATATTCAATTTTGTTTAACATTATATATATAATTTTCATAAATAAAAAATGCTGCGAGCTAATTTCGAGTTAGTTTGAGCCGATCCATTTTTTGCTCAAAATCGACTCAAAAAAAAAATCGATCCAAATTTTGGCTTATAGTTCGACTAG
Organism: Phalaenopsis hybrid cultivar; assembly: GCA_002079205.1. Classification (NCBI taxonomy): domain Eukaryota; kingdom Viridiplantae; phylum Streptophyta; class Magnoliopsida; order Asparagales; family Orchidaceae; genus Phalaenopsis; species Phalaenopsis hybrid cultivar. The sequence continues at coordinate 45,300 of JXCR01128251.1, read as the reverse complement.
TTTATTCCGATCTAATCTCGATTTGAGCCAAATTCGAATTGATTGTCGAGCGATTAACAATCTTCAAGATAAATTCACAGCCCTAGTCTCGAAGACTTTACAAAAAAATTATTGACAACACCATCTATGGGAAAGTCGGCAGAAATTGTAGAGGATTTTTCGGCAAATCTTTTCTTGAAATTGTGGCGAATAAATTATTCTGGGAACTCGCTTTAAATGTTCCATTGACGGAGAAATGATTGGTTGAAAACTATTTTTTGTTGCTTATTTTTGAGTTTAGAACGTGATTCTGAGATTTTTTTTACAAATGAAAATGACAAATTGTCAAATGAATTAAAAAAAAAACAATTTTTCAATGAATTTGACTTGTTTACACCTTTGGTTTGTTGGAAAATCGTTGTTTTTTAGTATTTATTCGGTTGATATGCAGAGAGCATGGAGAGCTTTTGTTGGTCTAAGTGGGGGAAATTTTAGCTTTTAAAGCTTTTCTAACTAAATTCTTCCTTTTTTTTTAAATCATCTCAAATAAACTAAATGAAAAAAATATTGGGGGTTAAGTTACCCAAGAGGTTAATTCTTTTCCTAAAGCTTGCATAAAAGATGAATAATGTAATGTAATATCATATAATATTATATTATATTTCGGGGGACCACACTTAAGTACTTAACAAAAGAGGGAGATATTTTCTAAACTTTTAGCAAGTTGACTAATTAGAGCTTGATGTACTTAAACCTTTTGTTGGTATTTGAATGTAGGATATACTAAATTTCATGATATTCAAGAGCTTTTCCTGTATGGAAATGGCATCAAGTTTAGGCTATAAACTATTTAGCGTTGATACATGTTCTTGTAGGTTTTGAAATAGCTTGTGAGTTTTGGGTGTTGTTAAATCATACCATCTCAAAGGATGAGAGATTGTCGTAGATCTTTTCTCCTACGTGAGGTTTGATAGAAAACAAACTAAGATGAATCTTCCAGACACTTCGATGTCGTGATGTGAACTATTAAGTTTCATGATATTCAAGAGCTTTTCCTTGTATGGAAATGGTATCAAGTTTAGGCTATAAACTATGGAGCGTTGATACATGTTCTTGTAGGCTTTGAAAGCTTATGAGTTTTGGGTGGTGTTAAATCATACCATCTCAAAGGATGAGAGATTGTCGTAGTTCTTTTCTCCTACATGAGGTTTGATGGAAAACGGACTAAGATGAATCTCCTAGACAATTCGCTGTTGTAATGTGAACTTTTAGATCAAGTTTAAAGTTTATGGGTACTAATTTCTCTTGGGTGCCAAGCCGCCATTATTAATCATATATTATTTGCGACAGAAGAGAGCACTCAATTAATGATGCTCTTTTGTTTTATAAAGGGGTTTTAGGAGCCAATTTTTGATTAATTGAGAGGTTCGTGTGCAAGGGGAATTCACGATATAGTAGTAAGATATGTGAGGCTATTAGATGATGTCAATATAATCAGGTGGCTATGTAGTTGTTTCAATTCACAATGAAGGGATTGATCAGTAATACTATTGAATTATTTGACAAAGGCTAATGAAAGATGTTCTATGGATAAAGTATGCCTTTCTAACTTTTTCTAAAATATGTTTTAAAGCCTTGGTTTGTTGTCTCAATTTATTATAAGATTTCATATGGAATGAAAATGCATCTTACCATCTCACTTTTTAGGAAAGACTACTCAAATGCATATGAAGGCCTTTAATGTAATTTAAAAGTCCCAAGGGATTCTAAATCCATATGTTAACCTAGTTCAAGCATATGCGATAACTGTATGCTTCAAATTAGGCATTTATTGTTTGAGTTTAAATTTGTGACCTAGGGCGCACACGTATACAAATGCCATAGCTTTGCTTTGTATCCAAGCAACCATGGACAAAAATTACCTTTTTAATTCTTTCATATTGGTATGTCTCCTAAAATGAAGAATTCACAAATATTTTTTTGTTTATTACATATTTTATTAGTTTTCTACAGAGCATAACGTGTAATGCCCGATAAAAAATTACACACACATACATGCATATATGACAATAAATTTAGGAAATCTCAAGCTATCTTTAGAATGTAATAAATAGAGATCATGAAAAAAAAATGATTAGACTGTAATAAACATTGAAATCCTCAATCTTTTATCATACTATCTAAGGTTAACTTAGCAACAAAGAGTTTTAATTCAAATATGTGTTTTCTTACATAAATTAAGTTTCAAGTTAAATCCTTATTTTTAGATCATTATTACAAAAATCAATTCACAACTTCCTCTCGTGTATGCATGCGAGGTAGGAATACTGCAATAATAAAAAAAATGCACATTCTTCTTAGTCCATAAGAATCAAACTTAGTTTTATTTAATGTAATTAGGAATACTAAGAACCACAAATTCATGGGATTCTAGTTACTTATGTTGGAATCAATGCAGAGTAAAAATGTGGGGAGATCGTGAGAGTTCTCCTCGAATCACCCCTCATTTATACTCGCATTCATATCTAATGACAAATTAAATGTGATTATTTTGAGTCAAGAAAGTGAAAATCTATTGAAAACTTCAAATACTGACACGATTCTTTAAAAGTAACATGCTGTGTGATTTGGATTGAATTTTATCACTATATATTTCCAATACACTGTGCTAATGTTCAATTTTAATTGGTTGTACAACTCAAGAGGAAGTTGATGGAAATCAATTAGAAGAGATTTGTTTCATTAGCTAAATGGGGCTAATGGAGGAGCACAAGTAATGGAAAGTGGGAGGACTATTGAAGTTGAGGAGTCCCTGGGCTATTCAGTAGGGAGTCAATGGGTTAGGAGTTGGCAGGTTGAGTTGGGATTGATATTTGGTGCATGTATGTTTTTTGGGGTGTGTGCGAGTCAGTTAGTAACAAAATTGGAGTGACTAATGGATGGGGGGAATAAGAACCAAGCAGTGAATGTGCATGGATAGTAGGATGCTCAACGACAAATTGGTTTAGCGACAAGCTATTTGGTTTAGTGACAAGCTATTTGGTGTTTAACACATGCTTGTTGGTAGGTTGAAGTTGACAGATTGGTGGATGTTTAGCGTATAGGTGTCAATTGATCAAAGAAGATGGGTTGACAAGTGTTGAGCACATGCTTTCCAACATGCTGGAGATGGCGGGAGTCAAAGTTGGTTGGTTAGTTGATGGAGACAAGATATTTGTTTAGTATGGTCTCTTGCCTTCTTATGTTATATTGAAATCTTCACCTCCAAGGTGTTTTTAAATTATCCTACAAGAATTCTTGGAAGTTGTTTTAAAAGGTGGTTGACCTTTCCTTGCTGCTACATGACGACGATGAAGGTAGGGCCATTGGGTGGAATATTTATTGATGTTTAAGTTGATATCCAAGAAGGCTTATACAATAGGAGAACAATAAGGATAAAAGAATAGTACCTGCTATTTAATTGTGATTATAGGGTATGAGAATTTCGTGTGGCTTCATGTGAGAGCGATGTTCAAAAAGTTGATTGAAAAGTTGATGTATGTGTTGGATTTGGCATCATGTGTTGCCGCCATATTGAAATTGAGTGGGAAGACATTGATGAGATTGGAGCTTGGCAGTCCAAAGCGCTTAGAACACAAATTTGTTGCAAAGAGGAAGAAGACGGGGTGGCATGCACATGTTTTAGAGGAATGAACCTAGAACCTACACCTCCCATGTGATGTAGGAGATTTGGCGATGAAGAGCTGATCTAGAAATTTCAAAGATGTACTCATTGAAATTTATAGGCATGAAAGAGAGATCTTCGTCACAATTGTTGAGGTGCTTGGAGGATTGTAGATTCCTTTCATTTTGTGTGGAAACAAAGATGACTTAAAGAGAGAAAAACCAATAATAAGATGAAGCTTTAGGACACAAATTTGTAGTTTGAAAGATGGTACAAGATAGTTGATGACAATAGTGTCAATTGTGGGAATCATTATATAAACTGATGAAAAGGTAGATGTGAGAGAATTGTCTTTTCACCTATCAAGTTGCCCAAGAAAGGATGATAATTTTATAATCCCCATATGACAAGGATTGGTGACCAGTTGACAAGTGTTGATAAGCTAGAGGGTATGAGAATTCCNTTGGTGACCAGTTGACAAGTGTTGATAAGCTAGAGGGTATGAGAATTCTGTGTGGCTTCATGTGAGAGCGAGGTTCAAAAAGTTGATTGAAATGTTGATGTATGTGTTGGATTTGGCATCATGTGTGGAAGTCATATTGAAATTGAGTGGAAAGACATTGATGAGATTGGAGCTCAGTAGTTCAAAGCGCTTGGAACACAAATTTGTCGCAAGGAGGAAGAAGACGGGTGGCATGCACATGTTTGAGAGGAATGAACCTGGAACCTACACCTCCCCTGTAATGTAGGAGATGTGGCGATGAAGAGCTGAACTAGAAATTTTAAAGATGTACTCATTGAAATTTATAATCATGAAAGAGAGAGGAGAGAGAGATCTTCATCACAATTGTCGAGGTGCTTGGAGGATTTGAGATTCTTTTCATTTTGTATGGAAACAATGATGACTTGGAGAGAGAAAAACCAATAATAAGATGAAGCTTAAGGACACAAATTTGTAGTTTGAAAGATGGTACAAGATAATTGATGACAATAGAGTAAATTGTGGGAATCATTATATAAATTGATGAATAGGTAGATGTGAGAGCATTTTGCCTTTTCACCTATCAAGTTACCCAAGAAAGGATGATAATTTTCTAATCCCCATATGACAAGTTAAGGGTTGGTGACCAGTTGACAAGTGTTGATAAGCTAGAGGGTGAAATAACTAGATTAGTGGTGGTGTTAGTTCTGAGGACTTGTTGGCAAGTCAGATGGATGATAAGTTGATGAGCGACACAATGACATTGGTGTATGATGGGCTGTGGCTTGTAAGCGGTGGCATGTTTTGGACATGTATGATCGCCAATGCCAAAATGTTGAATATAGGTTTATGTAAGTTGATGAATAAGATTTGTGTATGATGGGTTGTGACTTGTGAGCGGTGGCCGGCTTTGGACATGTATGATCGCCAATGCTGAAATGTTGGATATAGGTTTATTGGTCACAAATGGTTGGAGAGTTGAAGTTTATTGTTGCATCAATTTATTATGTAAAATGAACAAATGATGTTTTGGGGTTGGAAAGGTTGGTCATTTGTTAGGATGTGTTTGATGGATTGATTAGGTGGGATAAATTGCCATAAGGATTGGGATTATGTTTTAGAGCATTGGATAACTCTGAATCAACAAAATAGCCTAAAAAGACCGAATTGGCCTCAAGTAGGTTTAAATGTGAGTTCAACAACATCCAATGAGAATGCATTGGAATCTTTGGAGCACTTACCAATGATTATGAAGTAACTAGGTTTTTAAACATTTTTATCAACATTTGTCTCGATTAAATAGAGTTGATTTGTAAGTGGCTTGTAGGTTAGGTGACTAGCCATGGCACATTTGTAAGTGTATCCAATGAAAATGTGAATCAGAATCATAGTATGTCATTCTCTGAGATCCATGAAATGTGTCTTTTGCTGTCTATTGTTGGTTTCCTTAATGTTTTAAATAACTTGATTGCTATTAAAATAGGCTCTCAAAATGATTTCATAAAATTTTAAAGAATGGCTTGAAGTTTGTTGCAAAGCATTAATTTAGGCTAAATTGGAATCGATCAAGTTCAATGACAACCTTGGGCTTAAATTGAGCTATTTGGCTAGGTTCCTTGAATTTGCCTACCTAATTAGGTTGTTATCTTTTGGTATATGTAGAGAACTCATGCCAAGTTTAGCATGCTGCTCATATATCCTCTGCCATTAAATAAAATTTAATAGTTTTGAAAAGTAAATAGTAAGAATTATGATTGTAATTATTTTTAGTAGATTTTAATTAAGTTTAACATGGAAAAACTTCTAGATTTCTAAATCCTAACCGATCAGTTTATTGACAACTTCAACCTATCTAATTGGGTGAACTTGGTTGAATTTAAGAAATTTTTTTGAAAATTTCCAAAAAAAATAAGAATCCAAGTGATTTTAAAGTAGTTTTACATTAATTTAGCTTAAGAAAGTTTGAAGTTGGCAATCCTAGGCCACATATGAATGCTTAAAGCTAAAAATGTAAACATTGACATTTTCATTTTAAGGTTTAATGGACCTATATTTTACCCTCTTAGTGGCAGTCTGCACATCATGATATCAAATAATGTTTTTGACTTGCACTTTGAAAATTTGGTCCTTGCACCCTTTAAATGAAGAATTATTCAGAAGTAATCTACAAATTATTTTCAATTAATTGAAACATTAATCCTTGTGAGAGATTTAAGTGATTAATTGACTTTGTTTAGTTCATCATCGGCTTGAATATTGTCAAACTTCATTTCTAGGATTTTCTTTGTATTCATGTACTTTGTGTCATGTGCCTCACATTTTAGGCAATGCATTTAGTCTAATGTTCCATGGAGTATTTTTTTTCTCATCTAAATCAGCATAGGGCGAAAGCTTTTTGATAAAATTTCATGGACCAATTTAGGAGCTACAGTGATACAATTTCATGAATATATTCAAATTAATCCTTATGAGAAGGGCATGATTTGTCTGAAAAGAAATAAATAGATATACACTGAATCATATAGATGAATTATGTGCATTCTAGAAGTGGCAAACAAATTTTAAGCAAAATTAGTGACGGAAGGTGTTTCTATGTTTTTGATCCACTTCATTATTATGCTGTTATTCTTCATTTTTTTTGTTCCAGTTTGGTATTTTATTATGTTTTGATAAATATATCCTATTATAGCTGCCTACTTGGTAAATCAAGCAGTTTATTTTGAAAGGTTGTCTAGTTGGCTTCTCATCTTGATTTTCTGCTGTTTTTTAAAAAGTTAAATTGTCTTTTACTTTTTTATGTTCATTTTTGCAGATCCTTTTACCTCTGTAGTCAGTTTAGTTCTGAGAAGATGATTATTCTGGAGTTCCTGCTCGTGGAAATTGCTCACTTTATTGCTTCTTTTCGAACTGCTGCTACTATGAATCTAGAGTTTTCATCTATGTTGACTTAAAACCTATTTTTAAAACTTTGATCTATTTCAAAGCGATGTAAAATTTTTTCACCTAGGATTTTCAGTTATTTTAAGTGGATTTCAACTTCTCTACTTTAAAAAGAACTTGTATTCAAAACCATTTTGCTTGCTACTTTTCAGACATTGACATTTATCTGTTGTCCTTTTCATTATGTTTTCTGTTCAGTTTTCTTTATGCAAAAATGTTTCATTTCAATTTTTTGTTGTTGTTGATTCTGTTGTTTTTGGATGCTTTGGAAGTTTCAAAAAAAAAAAAAAAAGGTAGAAAGAAAAAATGAGGTCAGTTGTCATCCCAGCTGCATTTCAGCGATGATAGTGCCTTAATAATTATATTTTGTGAAGTTGACCACTTGGATAGAGCTGCTATGACATGTTTACGGCTACCTAAGCAGCTTTGTATAATTGTATCATCAGTTCAGCGAATCTTCCTTGGGCTTTTAACCACATTTCTTTGGGCCTTACTGAAAATGATTTCATTTTCTGCTCACAGTTTAATTTATTAACTTTGTTAAGAATTGTGTTCTAAATTAATAAACTCACTGCTACGCTAGATCCTTATTTCGCTTATATTATTATATTGGATGTCTCAAGGCTCCTGCAACCTTTTTCTTCTGTGCTTGGCGATCTGTCATGTTATTTTCTTACTAGAAATATGCATTTGTTTATCGTAACGATTCTTAAAAGAGATATGTGCGCTTTTTTGTTTTTAAAAATGCAGATTAATCATGTTTTGTTAACTTATGCGATCTAAATGTTGGATTTCTGTATTACTTTTTAGGGACATTTACATACATAGCTCACAATTCTTATGTATTTACATATCTATCATCTAAGCTTTCATACACACATTGCACTCAAATCGTTAATATCACATAAAAAAATATCATTATTACAACTTTTTAAAAGTGAAATACATATTTTCATGTTTAAAGCACCGAAGTGATGTATGTAAATATGAAAGTGTAGGTTTGAGATATGTAAATATAAAAGAATTGTGTGCTACGTATGTATATTTCCCTACTTTTTAACATGGTATTATTGATCATTACAAGTAAAGTAGGAAAAAAACATCAACATTACCTAAAGTAGCCTTTTTCATTAGATTTGATTGTCCAACCCTTTACTGTAAAAGATAACCTGTTGTTCTAAAGCCCATGAAGTGCTAATAAATCCATTTTTTAATCGATTTTTAGCTTGTTTTTTTTTTCATTTCCTTGTATCCAGCTTTTCTTTAAGGAAATTTACATCCATACCACACAATTCTTTTCTATTTACATATCTAACACCTTATCTATGCATGAAAAGGTGTTCTTCACTTTCAAAAAGTAAACAATAGTGATACTTTGTGTGTGATATTAATGATTAGAGTGCTACGTTTGCAACTATAAAACTTCAGATGTTAGATATGCTAATGCTAATACTTAAGAATTGTGTGGCTTGTATGTAAATGCCTTTTTAACTTTTTCTCTTAATGCGACATAACTTGATGTTGATACTTTCCCAACAAAACAGACCTTTGGTTATTAATTCTTGTTTTAGAACACCTACTATGACTTGGAGTTTAAATAAAATGGCCTACGTGTTCCAGTTGTCTACAAGAAAAGAGGTGGCTTGAAGAACTTGCCTCAACATCCTACAATGTTGCAGGTATGTGATCATTGGTTTGCATCTTGATTTAATTATGAGGCATTTACATACATAGCACACAATTTTTATGTATTTACCTATCTCACACCAAAACTTTCATATTTACACAATTTGTACTCAAATTTTTATTATCACATAAACATTGCATTTGTTATCACTTTTTACAAGTGAAATATACATTTTCATGCATATGTTAAAAGCACCAAAATGCTTGGTATGTAAATATGAAAGTTTAGGTGTGAGATATGTGAATAAAAACAAAATTGTGTGCTATGTATGTAATTTTCCCTTTAATTTATTGGGCTGCTTTAAGATACCATTTCTGACATTTGAGAACCAAAGCCAGCTTGTAATTTTGACTTTTCCTTGGTCTTTGGATCTCTAACAAACCAACTTTGTTAAACACAAGGTAATATGAAAAGAAGCAAATATGTTAAATTTTGTGTTTTCTACGGACCCACCTAACAGTTTTAAATACAGACTTTTCTTTTAACAAAAGGCATTAAGAATCCATCATTTTAAATTCTTAATGCTAGGATGCTTTGTTTTGTTTTTATTATTAGAAGTCTACATACATTTTACATATCTAATAGTTCTTATGCATTTACATATCTAACACCTAACGTTTGATATTTATATTTGTAACACTTTGGTGTTATAACTTATGCATGAAAATGTGCGTTTAACTTTTATAAAGTTAGTAAGAGTGGTTTTTTTGATGTGATATTAAATATTTGTCCGTTATGCATGTAAATACTAAAATTTAAGTTCTCTATATATAAATACAAAAGAATTGTGTGGCATGTATGTAAACAACTCTATTATTATTAGTCAAGAAGCTTGGTTGATCAAAATCACAGAAATTTTGATGCTTGGAGAGGCGTGTTAGTGGTAAAGTACTTGCCGAAGTGGTTACGTTCTTACCGAACCATTGTCCTTGAACGCTCACTGGAACTCAGCAGAAGGGAATAAATGTTATGTTGGTTTTATTTGTTGTAATTAACATGACCATCCCTTCTATATGTTTTCATGACTGTGACACAGTAGTTTGCATAATGCTTGTCAATACATAAAAACAATAGAAATGAAGTTAATTATTAGTTGTGCTTTCCTAGGCTTTAGTTTTGAGTTCTAGTGATTAAAAGTTTTGTTAATAAATCTAAAACTTAATATAAATAAATTTAAGGGTGCATACCACACAATTCTTGTGCATTTACATATCGAAAAGTTTGATATTTACATTTCTAACAACCTGGGACTAAAAACCTATGCATGAAAGGTGTGTTTCAACTTTTATAAGTTAGACTGGTATTTTTCATGCGATGTCAGATATTTGAGTGTTAGATATGTAAATGTATAAGAATTGTGTGGTATGTACGTAAATACCCCCAAATTGAAATTGAAATATAAGTTTTAAAATTGCAGCAAGTGTAAAGAAAGTACTTAAACACATGTATGAATAGTTAATTGTTTAAGTAGAGTAGTACTAGTCTTTTATTTGAATTGAAATTGAAAAATAATGATGTTAAACATGTGATAGTTGAGCAATAAATAAATGTCATCTTAATTCATTTAAGAGTTATGACTTGCATGTTATTTACTTTTAATTTCATAATAATTTAGCATGCATGCTGTGATAGGTTTAGTATTTGTCACATCCTAAACAGAAAGGATTTTTGTGCCTTGAATGCAAGCTCTCCTGTAAGCTTTTGTATTTACTAGAGCCATGTAAGTTTCTAATTTTTCTGATAGTTTGAAAGTGACAATGGAATTTATCATTTGTTGTAGGAACAAGTAAAAAAGCAGAGACTGTTTAAAATGTTTTTTTAAATAGGGTCAGCTCCACAAAAACACCAAAACCTTTTCCCCATTAAGTGGGATCTGCTACAGCAACCGGTTTTCTACATTGTGTCTATTTTCATTTAATTCTAATAGATTATGATCTTTTTTTATACAACATGCCCACGTCTTTTTAGGTCCGTCTCTATCTTTCTTACCAAAAGTCAAATCTGAAACATTTACTCTTTTAATAAGATCATCAGATGGTCGACATTTAATTTGGCCAAATCATTTAAGACTCTTATCTTGTCTGCCACTGGAGCAACGCCAACTTATCACCGATATATTTGATTTGTATTTTGTCGCTAAGTGTAAAACCACTTATCCACCAAAATATTCTCGTCTTATCAACACTTAGTTTTATGTTTCTCCTTAGCATGCAACAAATTACATCCTCATGTATTTGTAAGAACATCCATAAGTAAAGCAAAGAGATATAGGCTTGAAGTTGATTCTTGATATAATACAACTGAAATAGAAAAATACTTGGTCAATCCTCCTGGAGTTCGAATACAACAACTCTAGTATACATATCTTTAATGATTTGAATATAAGTCATATCAACATCTTCCCTATCATAAACTTTTTTTTTTAATCAACAAAAATCATATTTAAATTCTCCTTAGTCTCTTGTACTTCTCCATCAAACCTCTCAACAGATATATAGCTTCCATGGTAANTTTAAGAGTTATGACTTGCATGTTATTTACTTTTAATTTCATAATAATTTAGCATGCATGCTGTGATAGGTTCAGTATTTGTCACATCTTAAACAGAGAGGATTTTTGTGCCTTGAATGCAAGTTCTCCTATAAGCTTTTGTATTTACTCGAGCCATGTAAGTTTCTAATTTTTCTGATAGTTTGAAAGTGACCATGGAATTTCCCATTTGTTGAAGTAGGAACAAGTAAAAAGCAGAGACTGTTTAAAATGATTTTATAAATAGGGGCAGCTCTACAACAACCAAACCTTTTCCCGACTAAGCGGGATCTGCTACAGTAACCAATTTTCTACGTTGTGTCGTATTTTTATTTAATTCTAATAGATTAAGATCTTTTTTTTTAATACAACATGCTCACGTCTTTTTAGGTCCATCTCTGCCTTTCTGACCAAAAGTCAAATTTTAAACATTTACTCTCCTAATAAGGTCATTTGATGGTCGACATTTAATGTGGCCAAATCATTTAAGACTCTTTTCTTGTCTGCCAATGGAGCAACACCAACTTATCATGGATATATTTGATTCGTATTTTGTCTCAAAGTGTAAAACCACTTATCCACCAAAATATTCTCATCTTATCAACACTTAGTTTTATGTTTCTCCTTAGCATACATCAGATTAAATCCTCCTGTATTTGTAAGAACATCCACAAGATATAGGCTTAAAGTCGATTCTTGATATAATACAACTGAAATAGAAAAATACTTGGTCAATCCTCCTGGACTTTGAATACAACAATTCTAGTATACATATCTTTAATGATTTGAATATAAGTCATATCAACATCTTCCCTATCATACTCTTTTTTTCCTTTTATTTTTAATCAAGAAAAATCATATTTAGATCCTCCTTGGTCTCGTGTACTTCTCCATCAAACCTTTCAATAGATATATAACTTCCATGGTAGGCTTGTTTGCATCACGTCTTAACTTATATTCAATTAATCCCATAATTTTAATGTGCGACACATTAATTTAATTCCTCTATAAGCTCACTATTGTGCATCTCTTTTATTTTGTAAAAATAATTCTAAAAATACTATTTCTCAACTCATCACACATCTTTTTAGTTTTTAAAATAATATTAAAAAGTTTGGTAAGCTGAGAAATTCTTAAGGGGGGTGTTTGANTCCAAACTGATTTTGAGAAATCTTTGCATCACGTCTTAACTTATATTCAATTAATCCCATAATTTTAATGTATGGCACATTAATTTAATTCCTCTATAAGCTCACTATTGTGCATCTCTTTTATTTTGTAAAAGTAATTATAAAAATACTCTTTCTCAACTCATCACACCTCTTTTTAGTTTTTAAAATAATATTAAAAAGTTTGGTAAGCCGAGAAATTCTTAAGGGGGTGTTTGGCTGCAGGAAGGATTTAGAGTTAATAGGATTTAGTGATTCCACTCCCTCTTGCCGGATTTAACATGAATGAAGGCAAACTTCATAAAATCATAGAACTTGTTTTTTTTTTTTTTTATCTAGTGAAATACAAGTTTTTTTTTTTTATTTTTTTTTATTTGTAATTTCCTTATATATCTTTTGCAGGTTTTTACCTTGGCCATACTTGGTTGAGCTCTCTTGTTTGTGTTTTAGTTCAGCTAGTCTTATTTGCGTAATGAACTTGCTTTCTTAAGCTGAATGATGGTTATTCTCAAATATATTTGAAAATGTCACAAGATAGTCTGACTGCCATTTTGTTTTTGTTGTTCTGGTATTAGCTTTTTTTTGGAAATTTTACATACATATCACTTAATGCCTTTGTATTTACCTATCTAACACTGAAAATTGAATTTTTACGTACATGCCACTATTGTATAAGTTTAGATGTTAAGATATGTAAATACACATGAATTTGGTGGTCTGAGTGTTAATCTAAATCTCATACTGGAAATATTTGGGAATTATATATATATATATATATATATATATATGATGTTTTACATCAGGATCAATAGAGCTAATTGATAGGTGATATGATACATGTTCTAGAATGTTTTCGAAGGACTTTTAGATGAGAGTTAATGGTATCAAAATAAATGAGTAAGGTGCCAAAGTAGTCCCTAATTATCTATACGGGTTGTTTTAGTCATCGAGGTCTATAAAAGATTTTTATTGTTTTAAAGTTGAGATTTTATAGGCCTCAATGAGTATTATTTCAGTTTTAACCAAGTGTCTGTTTGAGACAGCTCATTTAGTGCGGTGATGTTTTGAAAATGCACTTAGCCTATCTTGGTAAACTGTGTTTCGACAGCTCATGTGTTTTCAAAACGTTGTAAACAACATTTTAACACCGCCTCTATCTAGGTGTGGTGCCATCTTTTAAAATGTACATTGCACTTTATTTTGATAAATTAATGCCAATTTTACTTTAAATTAAAAAATTTATGCCTATGTGATTAATCAAATCTCCAATAACAATTATTCAAAAGTGTAAATCAAAATGAATCAAAATTAGGTTTATAATCCACCATTTACTCATTATCAACACAATTCAATATTGTAAGAAAATACTAATGATGTAATCTTTTTTGCATGATTATATATTTATAAATGTTTCATAATAAGGTTCAGCATAATACTCATATTGCTGAGCATCACCAACACTATCATCAATGAAAAGATCAACATCAAGTTTTAAGGCACCAAATATAACTTATATGTCTATCAAAAATAATAATAAAAAAAAAATACATACTCCACACCGAAATCTTATGCATTTACGTGTCGCTTTTACGAGAAAAACCATTTACCTATACATGAAAAGGTACATTTCACTGTTCTTAGTGTAGGAAGGGCGCATTTTCTGTCCGGACACCTGACGTATCTCTACGTGCTATGCAAGTTATTCCCGAGTTATTTTCAGGTTATTTTTGGGTTATTTTCAATAATCCCAAAATTATCCATAAAAAATCCAAAAATAAAGATCGCGGGTTATTTCTAGATTATTTCAGAATTATTAAAAAAAATCTAGAAATAACTTGAAAATAACTCAGGAGTATCCTGCGCCATGCGTAGAGTTATGTTAAGAGTCCGTACAGAAATTTTTTCGTAGGAAAGAGCTAAGTTGGGAGCTTCGCCCGTAAAAATTGAAGTTTACGTGCAAGAGAAATAAATACATAAGATTTGGGTGCTGCCGGGTATGTAAATTCCCCAAAAATTAAATAAATTTCTATATGTATATATAATAAAATTTATGAAATCTCAATTTTTTTTTGCCTGCAAAATGCATTAGGAAGGTAAAATTAGCACATATTTATAGCAATATTAAACCTTACAAATGTATTATGAATCATAAAATAATCATTCAAAATAAATTGGAAATAAGGGCTCCCTATCTGTACAACATGGTATAAGCAGGCAAGTCCTTGACACTATAAATGTCTTCCAGCGCAAGCTCTAGTTCTAACTGTGCTCTTGTGGACTTGAGAACATCCTTCAAACAAAATACAATGAAACCAATCAGAAATGAAGAAAACAAGGCCTTAAAGAACTGATTATTAATCATTTACATAATTACCACCCAATTTCTATACTTTTACCTTTTACATTTATACCAGCCAAATCTATCATGTCACAGCAAAAATACCACTATTTTGAGTTTCAAAATTGGAAATACAACTTATCATGCATAGGTCAAGTGAAGCTTAGGTGTTAGATATGTAAATACATAGGAAATTGAGTGGTATGTATGTGAATATTCCAAATATGAAATGGTTTGGAGATTTACAGTGAACTCCATGTAAGAGGCTCTCTTGGCTAGCCATTGGGCATCCATCAACCTGAAAGCTACACAGTAGAGGTCATCGAAAGCAGTCTTGTCGTTTGCGAGAAGTTCTGCGAAACGAGTTCCCGCCTTTGATGTTGGACTACCTGTTAAGTAGTACAAGATTCGATTAGAATTGACTCCACATGTATATAATGTTATGTTTAGGAGCTTAATTTTCGCCCCCTCGAATAAAGAATAAATGACTAAGCTCGTCATATCGCGGAAACAGATGTTGGAATGAAGAAGGCCTCACAAGCATTGGTGGAACTAAGTTAAGCTTTCAGTGATTGAACTGAAATTTGAGATTTCTCTATAAATAATATAAAATTTAATAATGTGGTGTTCCTGCCCACTTTCAATAGATTTGTTAGCCAAACATTTTTTTTAAAAAATTAACATTCGATGATTTTACTATTCTTTAAGATTGAAGTTGGTTCCGCCCCCGCTGCTCTCGCCCCACTAAATGTGTGGAGTTTTTGAAAAAACTAAAATCCGCCATTTTATGCGATCTCAACAACAGTTATTTCATTAATTAGTCAACAACATACTATGTAGATTTAGTCGTGGGTTATTTCATTGAAGGCGCTTTGAGTATTTATTGTATTTTTGGCTATCAATTAGGGCGGTTAACGATTTGATTTCAAGCAAAGCTGAGGGCGACTCAAAATCGGCTTGAAAAGATTTAGTGTAGCTTGAAATCGGCTTGTGGCTCGTTATATTCAATTTCGGGCCAAGCCAACTCAAAATTTAATAGAACTCAATCAGGCTCAAAATAAAAAAAAGCTGGCTTAAATTGAGCTATTGGGATACGTTTCAACTCATAATCCGCTCGATCCAACTCAAAATTGAAACTAAAGGCTCAAATTGAGTTATTTGGATCNGGCTCGTTTACATTTCGAGCTTAAAAACTTGTTCGTGTTCAGCTCGTTAGGCTTAACAAACGAGCCGAACACGAGCTGCTTAACGGGCCGAACATGAGTTGTTCACGAACAACAAGCCAAATTGACATCCCTACATCCCCTACATCAAATCTTAGTATCTTACCTATGCACAAAAAAGTGTCACTTTTTTAAAGTTAAAATAGTGTTATTTTTTATATGATATAAAAAGTTTGTGTGGTATGAATGTAAAAAGTAAAATTTAGGTGTAGATAAGTAAATACATACAAATTGAGTGGTATGCATGTAAATGCCCTTAAACTTCAATTTTTACACACATCCCATTTTAATATCTTAGCTATGCACAAAAAGGTGTCAATTTTTTAAAGTTAAAATAGTGTTATTTTTATATGATATAAAAAGTTTGGGTGGTATGAATGCAAAAATTAAAATTTAGGTGGAATATGTAAATACATACAAATTGAGTGGTATGTATGTAAATGTCCTTAAACTTCAATTTCTACATACATCCCCATCTTAGTATCTTACCAATGCAAAAAAAGGTGTCACTTTTTAAAGTTAAAATAGTGTTATTTTTTATGTGATATAAAAAATTTGGGTGGTATGAATGCAAAAAAGTAAAATTTAGGTGTTAGATATGTAAATATCCGTATGTATTTACATATCTAGCACCTAAACATTCAAATTCACATGCATGCTACTGAATTCTTTCACATCACATANTAGCTCGGCTCGTTTATTTCAAGCCGAGCCAAAATTCGAATCTATTTTAGAGCAATTAATGATCTTTGATCATATATTTAAATTTCTAAGGAGAGAAAGATGCCACTTTTAGGTGACATACAAGCAATGACGACTACAATTCTCCAAACTTAAATCATAGTGAACTCTACAACTACAATTATTCTCACTTTTAGGATGTGTGATAGACTTTTTTAATGCATAGGTAAGACGTCATATATGTAAAAAAACTAAGTTTTGGGATCAGAAATGTAAATACATAAGAATTGAGGCGGTGTATTTTAAATAGCAAACAAAACCTTCATAAAAAAAACACCATTATTCCAACTTTTAGAAGGTAAGATAGACTTTTTTCATGCATGGGAAAGATTGCATATATGTAAAATGCATAAGAATTGTGGAATATGCATGTAAATCTTCCTTTTTTTTATATTTATATCCCCCTTCGCTCTTGGTGATTGAATTAAGTTTTGTTTTGCAGATTTCCCAATATATGAAACTAATGTAATTTTGAAATATACTAACCTGCTTGAAGATCCAGCATCTGAACGAGCATAAATGAGATGTTGATTCCAGCTACAGCGAAAGGATACTCCCACTCCGCCCTATTGCCATCTCTTTTATGCAATAAAACCTGAAAAGAATCCTGCATAAACATGACTTGTTAATGGCAAACTGTTCCTGATGAAAGATTTGAGTGGTATAAATGTAAAAAAAAAAAAAGGTAAAGTTTTGGTGTTTAGATATCTAAATACATAGAAATCGAGTGGCATGTATGTAAATTCCCTTAAACATCAATTTTTACATACATCCAATTAGGGATGTAAACTAGCCGAGCTTGAGCGAGCTCAAGCTTGGCTCGTGTTCAGCTCGTTCGAAATAGCTCATGTTCGAAATAGGCTTGTGTTCAAAATCGGCTCGTGAACAGTGTGTTCGTGTTCGGCTCGAAATTTGCTCGTTAAACTAAAATTGAGAAAAATAGATGTAAAGTGTGGGATTCGAACCTACATCAAATATATATATATATAAAAAAAAACACTAACCAAATTGCCACATGAGGTGTTATGATTTAAACTTAGACATCAATATATATAATATATTATTATATAAATATTNGTTTACATTTCGAGCTTAAAAATTTGTTCGTGTTCGGCTCGTTAGGCTTAACAAACGAGCCGAACACAAATTGTTCACGAACGAGCCAAATTGACAGCCCTACATCCAATCTTAGTATCTTACCTATGCACAAAAAAGTGTCACTTTTTTAAAGTTAAAATAGTGTTATTTTTATATGATATAAAAAGTTTGGGTGGTATGAATGCAAAAAGTAAAATTTAGGTGGAGATATGTAAATACATACAAATTGAGTGGTATGTATGTAAATGCCCTTAAACTTCAATTTCTACATACATCCCATCTTAGTATCTTACCAATGCACAAAAAGGTGTCACTTTTTAAATTTAAAATAGTGTTATTTTTGATGTGACATAAAGAGTTTGGGTGGTATGAATGCAAAAAGTAAAATTTAGGTGTTAGATATGTAAATATCCGTATGTATTTACATATCTAACACCTAAACATTCAAATTCACATGCATGCTACTGAATTCTTTCACATCACATCAAAAATACCAGCATACCACCATCACTTTTTTTTGAAAGTGAAACAAACCTTCCCATGCATACGTGCATAACACCATAGTGTTATAAATGTAAATATCAAACTTTAGCTGTTAGATATGTAAATAAATAAGAATTATGTGGTATGTATGTAAATTTCCCTCAAATCGGGGCGCATCAACATGCACACCATATAGTTCTTATGTATTTACACATCACATCAAAAATATCACCACCACCATTTTCTTAAAAAGTGAAACACACCTTCTCATGAATAGATTTATAGCACTATGGTGTTATAAGCATAAATATCAAACTTTGGGGGTTATATATGTAGATATATAAAAATTGTGTGGCATGCATGTAAATTTCCCTAAAATACAGCTGCATGATGAAGAAGTTCGCAGTTACCGGGTAGTTCTGGGCGAAAAAAATGAGATTTTCCAATGATATAAAGCCACCGCCCCTGGCCACAAACAATCAGAAGTTCAGTGTAGGTTAAGATTGTTTAAAATGGTCACACAATTCTAATGTATTTACATATCTCACACCAAAACTTACATATTTACCCACATAAAGCTCAAATCTATAATGACACATAAAAAATAGCGCTATTACCACTTTTTATAAGTGAAATATATCTTCTCATGCGTACGTTTAAAGCAGTAAATTGCAAGCTACATGAGATATGAAAGCTTAGAGGTGAGATGCGTAAACTTTTAAAGCTCTAAACTCACATCTAAGGTGTTAGGTATGTAAATATGAAAGTTTAGACGTGAGATATCTAAATATATAAGAGTTATGTGCTTGGTGTGTAAATTTCCCTGAGTAAATAAGGTAGCTGGAGGTAAATTATTACCTAAAATCTGTAGATGGATCAGCACCTTGCCAGCCCATTTCCTTCCATAGTTCTGATTTGAGAGGGGGGACTTCTCTATTGGGATATGCTAGTTTCCAGAGTTGTCTCAATGCATCCTGAATGACAGATGATTTCTTTTTAAAATTTAGCAGTTCAGATTAGGGCTTTTAACGATCTGATTTTAAGCCGAGTTGGGGTCGTGGCTCGAAATCAGCTTGTGGCTAGTTATATTTGATTTCGTGCCGGGCCGGCTAGAAATTGAATCGAGCTAGATCCGGCTCGAAGTTGAAGCGAGCTGGTTCAAATTGAGTTATTTGGATTTGTTTAGGATTGGAATAGTCTCGATCCGGCTCAAAATTGAAATTGATTGGCTCGAATTGACTTATTTGGGTCCGTTCAACTTGAAATCAGCTCAAAATCAGCTTGAAATTAGCTCGTGGCTCGAAATATTCAATTTTTTTTAGCATTATATATATAATTTTTATAAATAAAAAAATACTACGAACCGATCTCGAGTTAGTTCGAGCAGATCTATGTATGGCTTGAAATTGGGTCAAAAAAATTTGATCCAAAGTTCTATACAATTATTTCAATCCGAGCCAATAATCGAATCTATTTCGAGCGATTAATGATCTTCAAGCTAAACTCACAGCCCTCTTTTAGATAAGATGTGAATTTTAGGATATTAGATATATTGAAAATATTCCACCAAAAGACTACACAAAAATTTCAAGGGAAATTTACATACATACCACACAATTCTTATGCATTTTTATATCAAAAACCTTTATATGAAAATGTGTATTTCACTGTTAAAAAGTTAGTGATAGTGCTATTTCCAAAGCTTTAGAGTGTTATCTATGTAAATATGAAAATTTGCATGTTAGATATGTAAATATATAAGAATTGTGTGGTAGCNGAAGTTCGCAGTTACCGGGTAGTTCTGGGCGAAAAAAATGAGATTTTCCAATGATATAAAGCCACCGCCCCTAGCCACAAACAATCAGAAGTTCAGTGTAGGTTAAGATTGTTCAAAATGGTCCCACAATTCTAATGTATTTACATATCTCACACCAAAACTTACGTATTTACCCACATAGCGCTCAAATCTATAATGACACAAAAAATAGCGCTATTACCACTTTTTATAAGTGAAATATATCTTCTCATGCGTATGTTTAAAGCAGTAAATTGCAAGCTACATGAGATATGAAAGCTTAGAGGTGAGATGGGTAAGCTTTTAAAGCTCTAAACTCACATTTAAGGTGTTAGGTATGTAAATATGAAAGTTTAGAGGTGAGATATATAAATATATAAGAGTTATGTGCTTGGTGTGTAAATTTCCCTTAGTAAATAAGGTAGCTGGAGGTAAATTATTACCTAAAATCTGTAGATGGATCAGCACCTTGCCAGCCCATTTCCTTCCATAGTTCTGATTTGAGAGGGGGGACTTCTCTATTGGGATACGCTAGTTTCCAGAGTTGTCTCAATGCATCCTGAATGACAGATGATTTTTTTTTTTAAATTTAGTTGTTCAGATTAGGGTTTTTTAACGATCTGATTTTGAGCCGAGTTGGGGTTGGCTCGAATTTGGCTTCAAATTGATTTAGTGTGGCTCGAAATCAACTTGTGGCTAGTTATATATGATTTCGTGTTGGGCCGGCTAGAAATTGAATCGAGCTCGATCCAGCTTGAAGTTGAAGCGAGCTGGTTCAAATTGAGTTATTTGGATTTGTTTCGGATTGGAATAGTCTCGATCAGGCTCAAAATTGAAACTGATTGGCTTGAATTGACTTATTTGGTTCCGTTCTACTTGAATCAGCTCAAAATCTNATTTCTAAGGAGAGAAAGATGCCACTTTTAGGTGACATACAAGCAATGATGACTACAATTCTCCAAACTTAACTCATAGTGAACTCTACAACTACAATTATTCTCACTTTTAGAAGTGTGATAGACTTTTTTCAT
This sequence comes from Phalaenopsis hybrid cultivar, assembly GCA_002079205.1. NCBI lineage: Eukaryota > Viridiplantae > Streptophyta > Magnoliopsida > Asparagales > Orchidaceae > Phalaenopsis > Phalaenopsis hybrid cultivar. The sequence goes on along the minus strand of JXCR01128251.1, from coordinate 24,142 downwards.
GCATAGGTAAGATGGCATATATGTAAAAAAATTAAGTTTTGGGATCAGAAATGTAAATACATAAGAATTGAGGCCGTGTATGTTAAATAGCAAACAAGACTTTCATAAAAAAATACCATATATTCTAACTTTTAGAAGGTAAGATAAGACTTTTTTTTCATGCATAGGAAGGATTGCATATATGTAAAAAAAATGAAGTTTGGGTATCAGAAATGTAAATGCATAAGAATTGCGGGGTATGCATGTAAATCTTCCTTTTTTGTTTTTATATTCCCCTTCGCTCTTGGTGATTGAATTAAGTTTTGAAACTAATGTAATGAAATATAATAACCTGCTTGAAGATCCAGCATCTGAACAAGCATGAATGAGATGTTGATTCCAGCTACAGCAAAAGGATACTCCCACTCCGCCCTATTGCCATCTCTTTTATGCAATAAAACCTGAAAAGAATCCTGCATAAACATGACTTGTTAATGGCAAACTGTTCCTGATGAAAGATTTGAGTGGTATAAATGTAAAAAAAAAAAAGGGTAAAGTTTAGGTTTTAGATATCTAAATACATAGAAATCGAGTGGCATGTATGTAAATGCCCTTAAACATCAAATTTTACATACATCCAATCTTAGTATCTTACCTATGCACAAAAAAGTCACTTTTTAAAAGTTAAAATAGTGTTATGATATAAAAAGTTTGGGTGGTATGAATGTAAAAAGTAAAATTTAGGTGTAGATAAGTAAATACATACAAATTGAGTGGTATGCATGTAAATGCCCTTAAACTTCAATTTTTACACACATCCCATTTTAATATCTTAGCTGTGCACAAAAAGGTATGCTACTGAATTCTTTCACATCACATCAAAAATACTAGTATACCACCATCACTTTTTTTTGAAAGTGAAACAAACCTTCTCATGCATACGTGCATAACACCATGGTGTTATAAATGTAAATATCAAACTTTGGCTGTTAGATATGTAAATAAATAAGAATTATGTGGTATGTATGTAAAATTTCCCTCAAATCGCGGCGCAACGTCATGCACACCATATAGTTCTTATGTATTTACACATCACATCAAAAATATCACCATCGCCATTTTTTTAAAAAGTGAAACACACCTTCTCATGAATAGATTTATAACACCAAGGTGTTATAAGCATAAATATCAAACTTTGGAGGTTATATATATATATAAAAATTGTGTGGCAAGCATGTAAATTTCCCTAAAATACAGCTGCATGATGAAGAAGCGCGCAGTTACCGGGTAGTTCTGGGCGAAAAAAATGAGATTTTCCAAAGATATGAAGCCACCGCCCCTGGCAACAAACAATCAGAAGTTCAGTGTAGGTTAAGATTGTTTAAAATGGGAGCATTTACATACACAACACATAATTCTAATGTATTTACATATCTCACACCAAAACTTACGTATTTACCCACTTACTGCTCAAATCTATAATGACACATAAAAAATAGCGCTATTACCACTTTTTATAAGTGAAATATATCTTCTCATGCATACGTTTAAAGCAGTAAATTGCAAGCTACATGAGATATGAAAGCTTAGAGGTGAGATGGGTAAAGCTTTTAAAGCTCTAAACTCACTTCTAAAGTGTTAGGGATGTCAATATGAAAGTTTAGATGTGAGATATCTAAATATATAAGAGTTATGTGCTTGGTATGTAAATTTCCCTTAGTAAATAAGATAGCTGCAGGTAAATTATTACCTAAAATCTGTCGATGGATCAGCACCTTGCCAGCCCATTTCCTTCCATAGTTCTGATTTGAGAGGGGGGACTTCTCTATTGGGATATGCTAGTTTCCAGAGTTGTCTCAATGCATCCTGAATGACAGATGATTTTTTTCTTAAAATTTAGCAGTTCAGATTAGGGTTTTTAACGATCTGATTTTGAGCCGAGTTGGGGTCGGCTCGAATTTGGCTTGAAATTGATTTAGTGTGGCTCGAAATCAGCTTGTGGCTAGTTATATTTGATTTCGTGCCGGGCCGGCTAGAAATTGAATCGAGCTCGATCCGGCTCGAAGTTGAAACGAGCTGGCTCAAATTGAGTCTTTTGGATCTGTTCGGATTATTGGAATAGTCTCGATCCAGCTCAAGATTGAAACTGCGCTAATTGACTTATTTGGGTCCATTCAACTTGAAATCAGCTCAAAATCTGCTTGAAATTAGCTCGTGGCTCGATATATTCAATTTTTTTTAGCATTATATAATTTTTATAAATAAAAAATACTATGAACCGATCTCGGGTCAGTTCGAGCCGATCTATGTATGGCTTGAAATTGGGTCAAAAAAATTTGATCCAAAGTTCTGTACAATTATTTCGACCCGAACCAACATTCGAATCGATTTTGAGCGATTAATGCCTTCAAGCTAAACTCACAGCCCTATTTTAGATAAGATGTGAATTTTAGGATATTAGATATATTGAAAATATTCCACCAAAAGACCACGCAAAAATTTGAAGGGAAATTTGCATACATACCACACAATTCTTATGCATTTTCATATCAAAAACCTTTATATGAAAATGTGTATTTCACTGTTAAAAAGTTAGTGATAGTGCTATTTCCAAAGCTTTAGAGTGTTATGTATGTAAATATTAAAATTTGCATGTTAGATATGTAAACATATAAGAATTGTGTGGTAGTATGCATGAAAATGCCCCATATTTCAAATTTACAGGAGTCAATTGTCTGAATATATATAAATGTTCAATTTTTTTAACAAAAGGGGCAACTACAAACAGACTACCCGGAACTTCCTATTGACAAATCTACCACTCTTTCACCCATTTTTCAAATTCTCACTCAAATATCAAAATTCATAGTAAAACCTCAACCTATATTTTTCATTTTTATCAAATTCTCAATAATTTGATTGCGGCTAGTTCAAAAAAATCACATGGGTGGTTAATTTATAAATATCAATGTTTCGGGTGGCCTGTATGTAAATACCCAAAAAAAAAAAAATGTATGCATTTTTAATTAAAATACATACTTGATGATCAAGACGAGAACCGTCAAATGGGACCTTCAATCTCTGCTTCAAGTCATTCAATCGTTCTTGCTGCACATAAAACATAAAAGAAAATCATTAAATTATGAGAAAAATATTATAAGGTCTAATATAAATTAACATTAGAAAAAATAGATGAATCAAGAAGAGTGCATATTACCTACTAATTTGCAGCACAGAATGTTATTTTCTTCTCTCTTTTTGGATGTGTTGGTGTATGAGATATTGTGAGGTGTAACCAAAGATCTATTTGGGTTAGCTTTTTCACTATTTAGCTTCTCAAAAAGTTGCCAAAATTCTGTTTGATTGCAGCTTTTTTATACTTTTTAGAAATTTCAAAAATAGATTTCTACAATCACTTGTTAGAGCATAGCAACTATAAGAAAGCTAATATGTGACTTTATAAGTAAGTTCCAAAAAGCAAAGATCATTCTAAAAGAAAGCAACCAAAAGTTTACAAACAGGTCCCAAACAAACACCTAAATTTAATTGTGCGGACCTCAAACACACAATTTACCCTCTACTAGTTGTGCATCTTAAGTGCTCATAGGATTATATCTAAGTTCTCACAAAAGAAAGGATTTCCATCTAAACTTGTAACTTCCAAGCGTTTGTTGTAAATAGGCATGAAATCAAATGCTCAGCATAATATGATTAGCTAACAGTAAAACCTTAAAGTCCCAAAGCAAAGCAAAAGCAAAACTAATCACATAATTAAACCACAATTAATGCATTGATTACTGACCTTCAAGTACCTCCAACTAATTACATCACTAACAAAAAATAAAATAAATCAAAATCTGCTTTGCTCAAAGCAAGAAAAAGTATGACATCTAAATTGTAAATATGTATTTTCATAACACCTAAATTTTACTTTTTTTACATTTATAACACTCAAATCTTTCATATCAAATAAAAAATACTGCCATTTTAACTTTTAAAAAGTAAGATACACCATTTTCATGCATTGGTAAGGTGGTGTGTATGTAACAATTGAAGTTCAGGTGTTAGATATGTAAATACATAAGAATTCAGTGGATATGAATATGCATGAAACATTACAAAGGTCTACAATAATAATATGCTAATCTTCCTCTAATACAACAACAACAACAAAGCCTTAATCCCACTACAAAAAAAAAAAAACAAACAAAAAAGATTGCAGAATCTGATATTTCATATCTTAAAAATACCTGCAAGGGGCTAAGAGAATTCAGCAATTTCTCATCATCCTGCTGTCCATGGCTAAATGAAGGAAAAGGGAAAAGTCTTTCCAAAATTGACCTGGAACCAAGGACAATATTCGCTGCAGTAGAAAACTTGATTGATATTAGCATTATTTGAAATATGTTTAAGAGCTATGATCAACTAAATAATTATAAAAATATAAATAAGAACCACATAAAGACAAAGTGATGATGTTAGCAAAACCTTTAGAATTTTGTTTATTTTTTAGGGATAATTACATACATAGAACTCAAAATTTTGTTATTTACAAAATTAGCACCTAGGTGATTTTTTTGAACAATTGAATCAATGCGCTTGCAATCGTCGCGATTCAACCATTGAAAATTTGAGGCGGTATTTGGCTGCAACTACAACTTATGTTAAAAAGGATTTATCAAATCCGATAAATCCGGATTTATCAAATCCAGTCACAGACAGAGGAGCTCGCGAGCGACAATGGAATAAATCCGCCATGCAATGGATTTTACTTAATTCGGATTTCCCTTATAAAACAGACGAAACGCAAAAAAAAAAATCTAATGGAATGCGAGAAAATTCAATTTAGTGAAGCGTTGAATTTAATTTTATTTATTTTTTAATTTTTTTTTATATTTGGCTAGATTTAAGTTAAATTCATGCTTAAATCCTGTTAATAGTATCCTAACAAACACAGCCTCAAAAGTAATAAATATGGGTTAGGGTTTTATGGTGAATTTTTATATTTGAGTGAGAATTTGAAAATTTGATGAAAGAGGGTGCTAGATTTGGAAATGATAACGTTTTGAGTGCTATGTATGTAATTGCCCCTTCTTTTATTGCCAATAGAAGTACGCATGAACCTACAATTTGAATTAATTGTCATTGTTCAAACGCATTTAACTTTAATTTTCAAGACTTTTGTTGCTAAAAAGTTTAAATGTGTTCTTACGGTTGTAAAACATTTAGCATTAAACATTATAAAGGGTAAATTAATAACAGGAAGATTTACATCTATATGTATTTACATATCTAACACTTAAACTTCCATTTTTACACATATGTCACCTAAACTATGCATGAAAAGGTGGTATTTTTTATGTAATATGAAAGATATAGGTGGTATAATGTAAAAGGCAAAGTTTAGATGTTAGATATGTGAATACATAGGAGTTGGGCAGTATGTATGTAAATGCCTCTAAACTTTAATGAGATAATTAGTAGGAGGTTTAAAAAGTTCGTTTACATCATGCAAGGATCAATTTAGTAAATTTCATACAAACATGTTCCTTTTTTGCACAAGAAGTGGTCTTTGCAATGAGATATAACAACAACAACAACAACAACAAAGCCTTAATCCCACTACGTGGGATCGGCTACATGAATTCTTTTTCTTCATTGTGTCCAATTTAGTGTCATATTTTCATTTAGTTCTAATAAATTAGGATCATTTTTTATACAATAAGCCCAAGTCTAGGTCTACCTCTGCAATGAGATACAAGTAATGATAAATACCTATCCACTGTGCCCATTGAGCAATCAATTGAGAAAAGAGAAACGTCCAATGAAGGTTTTCCTTCTTTCCATCATCCCATGGATCTTGATGGCTTCCATGACTACAATTCTTTAGAAATTTACAAAATTTAAATAAGTTGATGAGTATAAATTAGAACCTTCATAAAGCATGCTTCACCAATTGAAAAGAAAAGGGAAATTTACATACAAAGCACACAATTTTTATGTATTTACGTATTTCGCACCAACACATTCATATTTAGAGACAAGCATTGTGTTCTTTTAAATCTATGCATGAAGAGGTGCATTTCACTTTTAAAAAGTTGTAATAGTACTATTTTTTATGTGATATTAAGGATTTGAGTGCTATGTGTGTAAATATGAACGTTTAGGTGTGAGATATGTAAATACATAAGAATTGTGTGCTATGTATGTAAATGCCACCCCAAAAAAAGCCTGATATCATACCACTTCTGATGAGCTTCCATCGTACCCATGGTTTCCGAGAAGTGGTTCACTCAGGGAATCGCCACTTAAAGCATCCATGTGTTCATTTTTTCTTCCATCAACATCCCTATGATGAAGCCTCCTCCTTAAGGTTGTTGAAGCCATCAATAAAACCTATAACAAAAGATAAAGTATTTCAAGCAAGCATATAAATATTACTCCATATTGCGGAATATTTTCATTTTTTAAAATATTTTCAGTTGATAGAACGCAAGTCATGCATTTGGAATTCAATAATGGATGTCCATTTAATTGCAAAACATTGGGATAAATTTCATGATGATAATGTTAATGATGGTCATCAAAATGGTATTATGTAATACATCTAAGGATCTACAATTCCTAATATAACAAAAAGTTGTACACATAATAGATTTGGAGTTCGCAATTTCAAAGACTGTCAATTAAAACATACATTTACTTTCGGTTAACGGAAAATCAAAAAATTTACAAGNTAATGCTAAATGATCCTATGATGTTTTATTAGATCCCAAAATATTGTCAAAAATATATATTTATGCAAAATACGCCAAAATATCAAGAACATGATTGACTATCCTCAGAAAAAAATATTAGTGAATCAGCCAATTCAAAAATTGTTGTATTTCATTTATAATATCCATCTTTAGACATATGAAGCAAATTTTTATTCATCCTCATCAAGAATTATTATGAGATGATCACTTCTCACATCAAGTTTCAAAAATATAATATATCAATTCATCATTGCCAATTTAGGTATAGAAAATCAATATTTCATGATGATCTTGTTGATGGCTCTATTCTCCATGCACCAACTAGGCAACTAATATCTTTTTCGGTATAAGTAACAACATAACAATACATTTGCTTCCAAATGAATCAATTCAAATGCAAACCATTTACTATAATTTAAACAAGGTTATAAGAACATACCTAGGTTGTTGTCGTGTTGAACAAACACTAATTGATCAACATGAACCACTCATTGACCTACATGCTTTGTACTTACAATGTTAATACTTTCTTTTCTCATCCCATTTTTATCAAATGTCTAAGATCACCTACAAATTCTTACATAGTACATAAAAACTATGTCAACGTTGATCTTGAGAAGATCTAACAATCTGGAAGATAAGTGTACGACGAAAGAGGGCACCAATAGAAGACGAGAAGGTCCACTTATCCGACCGAATTTAGTCATCCAAGCCAAATTCATAGTTGACTAGAAGCTGCAGTCCAAACCAAACCAAGCCAAGCCGAAGCCGACCGAGCCACTAGAGGATAAAAAGAAGACCAAGCGATTCAAGACCGAACCATTCAGGCCGAAACGAGCAAATAAACATCTAAGTCAATCATTACAAAAAAAGTTGACCCAATAAAGTAGTCTACCTTCCAGTAGATATAACCCAAGGAAAGATGTAGTTCCACAATATCACCATCTCACAGATGCCCCTGAGGCACCTCATCAAGAATCAAGAATTAATAGCGCAGCAAAGAATCTTATAGTTATCCCTCAAACTCTCCTCGATAAGGAGAGAGGTACCTATCAAATTATGATAATTCACCCTCTACTAGATAGTCTAGCATCGCTCTACCGACATGGTTTTCTCACCAGGGATGGGTTGACAACCAGGCCAAATGACCTGATTGACAACCAGACCAAATCACCTGGTTGACAACAACGACCAAGCTTAGCCGACCGAATTAGTTCTACCGACCCGAAGTCAACTGAGCTCAATCAACCGACATCCCCAACTAACCCGAGCCAATCGAACTAGCCCAGCCAAGCTGAAGCCAAACAAGCTCGGCCGAACAAGTCAAAGTGCAGTCGAATGATAGACTTATAGTTGTAAAATATCAAGAATAGCTTATGCAACCGCCATTAACGCAAGGACGAAAATGCAATGCCACTCCATTTTCTTATCTCCGTTATAAAGAGATTATTTCATATATAAAAGGATAGTCAAAATGATTCGAAAATTTCAACGTGATTGATATGATTTAATATTCATTAGTGTTCTCCCTCACATTTCTTACGCTCTGTTCTANTCACCAATTGAAAAGAAAAGGGAAATTTACATACAAAGCACACAATTTTTATGTATTTACGTATTTCGCACCTACACATTCATATTTAGAGACAAACATTGTGTTCTTTTAAATCTATGCATGAAGAGGTGCATTTCACTTTTAAAAAATTGTAATAGTACTATTTTTGATGTGATATTAAGAATTTGAGTGCTATGTGTGTAAATATGAACATTTAGGTGTGAGATATGTAAATACATAAGAATTGTGTGCTATGTATGTAAATGCCACCCCCAAAAAAGCCTGATATCATACCACTTCTGATGAGCTTCCATCGTACCCATGGTTTCCGAGAAGTGGTTCACTCAGGGAATCGCCACTTAAAGCATCCATGTGTTCATTTTTTCTTCCATCAACATCCCTATGATGAAGCCTCCTCCTTAAGGTTGTTGAAGGCATCAATAAAACCTATAACAAAAGATAAAGTATTTCAAGCAAGCATATAAATATTACTCCGTATTGCGGAATATTTTCATTTTTTAAAATATTTTCAGTTGATAGAACGCAAGTCATGCATTTGGAATTCAATAATGGATGTCCATTTAATTGCAAAACATTGGGATAAATTTCATGATGATAATGTTAATGATGGTCATCAAAATGGTATTATGTAATACATCTAAGGATCTACAATTCCTAATGTAACAAAAAGTTGTACGCATAATATATTCCCGGGAAATTTAAATCCATAAAAAACCAACACAATCAAAAAAACTAAATTCTAGCCATTCTGATTAAAATCAAGAATAGTTGTAAAACCAAGCATAAAATATTTACTAAAAAATAACAAGAGTTCACCAATTAAAGTAATTAGAATACAAAACTGTCAAATTAGTCCCTACACTTGACTTAGCTAAAAAAAACAATGTGTAACTTTATGAAGCAAAAGATGCCTACAAACATGCCTCAAACAATCCAATTATAAACATCTTATTTTTGTCCCCATGTCCTTACAATAGTAAATCCCATAATAAATTGCTTATTGAATGTAATAGAGCATAAAAACTCTAAAAAAACATAAAAGGCAGTTGTTGTTGTTGTTGGTCAATTATTAATTACTTTGATTTAATCAATATCAACATACATTCATCACCAAATACATCAGAGATAATATAACAAAAAAAAAAAATCAAATTTAAGCACAACTTTTCATTGTGTAATAATACAAAATGATCCTATAATGTTTTATTAGATCCCAAAATATTGTCAAAAATATATATCTATGCAAAATACGCCAAACGATCAAGAACCTGATTGACTATCCTCAGAAAAAATATTAGTTAATCAGCCAATTCAAAAATTGTTGTCTTTCATTTATAATATCCATCTTTAGACATACGAAGCAAATTTTTATTCATCCTCATCTAGAATTATTATGAGATAATCACTTCTCACATCAAGTTTCAAAAATATAATATATCAATTTATCATTGCCAATTTAGGTATAGAAAATCAATATTTCATGATGATCTTGTTGATGGTTCTATTCTCCATGCACCAACTAGGCAACTAATATCTTTTTCGGTATAAGTAACAACATAACAATACATTTGCTTCCAAAGGAATCAATTCAAATGCAAACCATTTACTATAATTTTAACAAGATTATAAGAACATATCTAGGTTGTTGTCGTGTTGAACAAACACTAATTGATCAACTTGAACCACTCATTGACCTACATGCTTTGTACTTACAATGTTAATACTTTCTTCTCTCATAGATCACCTACAAATTCTTACATAGTACATAAAAAATATGTCAACGTTGAGCTTGAGAAGATCTAACAATCTGGAGGATGACTGTACGACGAAAGAGGGCACCAATAGAAGACGAGAAGGTCCACTTATCCGACCGAATTTAGTCATCCAAGCCAAATTCATAGCTGACTAGATGCAACAGTCCAAACTAAACCAAGCCAAGCCGAAGCCGACCAAGCCACTAGAGGATAAAAAAACGACCAAGCGATTCAAGCCCGAACCATTCAGGCCGAAACGAGACAAATAAACATCTAAGTCAATCATTACAAAAAAAGTTGACCCAATAAAGTAGTCTACCTTCCGGTAGATATGACCCGAGGAAAGATGCAGTTCCACAATATCACCATCTCACAGATGCCCCTAAGGCACTTCATCAAGAATCAAGAATTAATAACGCAGCAAAGAATCTTATAGTTATCCCTCAAACTCTCCTCCATAAGGAGAGAGCTACCTATCAAATTATGGTAATTCATCCTCTACTAGATAGTCTAGCATCGCTCTACTGACATAGTTTTCTCACCAGGGATGGGTTTACAACCAGACCAAATCACCTGATTGACAACAACGACCAAGCTTAGCCGACCGGAGTAGTCCTACTGAACCGAAGTCAACTGAGCTCAATCAACCGACATCCCCAACTAACCCGAGCCGATCGAACTAGCCCAGCCAAGCTGAAGCCAAACAAGACCAAAGAACAGCCGAGCGATAGACTTATAGCTATAAAATATCAAGAATAGCTTATGCAACCCCCATTAAAGCAAGGAAAAAAATGTAATGCCGCTCCATATTCTTATCTCCGTTATAAAGAGATTATTTCATATATAAAAGGATAGTCAAAATGATTCAGAAATTTCAACGTGATTGATATGATTTAATATTCATTAGTGTTCTCTCTCACATTTCTTACGCTCTGTTCTTAGGGCAAGATTTACGGACAAATTAGTATTCAACATACACAAAACCGGAAACTCTAATGAATGGAAATATTTGCTCGGAAACTCTGATGTCAATTGAAAAAAATCAAAATCGCAATTGAATTAGTATACGTAAAAGAGGGAGATCGTACCAGAAACCCTAGATAGAGATCAAATCTATCGATATAAGATCAGAACTCCAGCCCTACGAGATGCAGGGTGAAACCCTATCGGCAATCCACGTTCTCTCGCCGATGCTCCAGGCAAAGAACCGATCGAAGGTCCGCGCCTCACACAATAAACTGCCTGCGGGAAATGATAATAATACGCCTCACTCCATTGTTTTTGTTGACTTTGCTCTGATCGGATGGGAGTTAGGGCGTGGAAGTTTTAGTTACTATGGAGTGGTTTTAGTAAGCTGCTTGCGCTGGTTGATCGAACGGCGAGTTTCTCTGTGGCTGCGTTTAATCTGAGCCGTTGGTTTGGCAATGTTGATTAATATTTTATTTTGGGCAGCTGCACTAATGATAAGCCGTTGCGCAGCAGTTGCTACCGGATTATTTGTTCTTTTTTTCAGTTTGAAAATGATTGTGTTGCCGTTGTTTCTGAATAAATGACTATTTAACTTTGTATAGTAATATTGTTTGCAACATAAATATTTATATCAGTACACTATATATTTTAAAAACAAACATCTAGTGAATAACATTATAAAGTAAAGGTAGACATCTTGTTTAATAATGAGTAGCATGACTACCAATATTAAAAAAATAACTATTAAACAACAATTAATAATATGATAATATTATTTTTAAAATACAGATGACGTATGTCATAAGCTAACTCATCCTTTAGAGATACTCTCCATGTCTGATCATTCTCGACAATAGAATCTTTCAGTCAATCTACCCACAAAAAATAGACTGTTTTCTGTGATTCTCTGTGGGCATATGTAAAATTACTTCTCGTAGCTATGTAGCTGACGTGAAGCGTGCAATGAAATTCGAAGTGCACGGTAGCAATCAATCCTTAGAATGTACTAGGAATACTTGAGTTCATCTTTCCTGAAAGCTTAAAAAAACATATCATTAGACATAGCACAAGTATAAATTGACAACTTAAGTAATTAATTAAAATTTTATGCATGTGTGAATTATTAGACAATAGATAAACCAACAAATTTATTAATACAAAAATAGAACAAACTTTATAAAAAATTATTATTTGTTGTCTTTAATCAATATAAAACTCATGTGTGTCACATAATATATCACCAAAAAGGTCATCCAGAATAACCTAAAAAATCGCAGCACAAAAAAAAATAGAGAAATTTTGTTCACTTCACTAGAATTTTACATGTGACACCATTCCATAGCAATGTACAGTCCATCCAAAAGAATTCATAATGTCAAACGTCTTATCATAGACATCTAAAACCCACAAAAAAAGAGATGCAAAAGGAAAAAAAACACCTGCAAATTGCATAAAAAACTAAAATAGTAGATGTCAAATGCATATGAGACAAAAATAAATATGAACTGTATAAAATACTAAAATTATTAAAAACTAATATCTTCAGCAATCATTATAACTAAAATAAATAAAAAATAACATTCCCTTCAATCTCCCTCCAACTACCACATTTGTAATTTGTTCTCTCAACTCTTTCATCTTGTTTGCACATTCATCATCTTAAGTGTGGGTCTCGAGAACTTCNGCAATCCACGTTCTCTCGCCGATGCTCCAGGCAAAGAACCGATCGAAGGTCCGCGCCTCACGCAATAAACTGCCTGCGGGAAATGATAATAATACGCCTTGTTTTTGTTGACTTTGCTCTGATCGGATGGGAGTTAGGGCGTGAAAGTTTTAGGTACTATGGAGTGGTTTTAGTAAGCTGCTTGCGCTGGTTGATCGAACGGCGAGTTTCTCTGTGGCTGCGTTTAATCTGAGCCGTTGGTTTGGCAATGTTGATTAATATTTTATTTTGGGCAGCTGCACTAATGATAAGCCGTTGCGCAGCAGTTGCTACAGGATTATCTGTTCTTTTTTTCAGTTTGAAAACGGTTGTGTTGTCGTTGTTTCTGAATAAATGACTATTTAATTTTATATAGTAATGTTGTTTGCAACATAAATATTCATATCAGTACACTATATATTTTAAAAACAAACATCTAGTGAATAACATTATAAAATAAAGGTAAACATCTTGTTTAATAATGAGTAGCATGACTACCAATATTAAAAAAATAACTATTAAACAACAATTAATAATATGATAATATTATTTTTAAAATGCAGATGACGTATGTCATAAGCTAACTCATTCTTTAGAGATACTCTCCATATCTGATCATTCTCGACAATATAATCTTTCAGTCTATTTGCCCACAAAAAATAGACTGTTTTCGGTGATTCTCTGTGGGCATATGTAAAATTGTTTCTCGTAGCTATGTAGCTGACGTGAAGTGAGCAAGGAAATTCGAAGTGCACAGTAGCAATCAATCCTTATAATGTACTAGGAATACTTGAGTTCATCTTTCCTGAAGGCTTAAAAAACATATCATTAGACATAACACAATTATAAATTGACAACTTAAGTAATTAATTAAAATTTTATGCATGTGTGAATTATTAGACAATATATAAGCCAACAAATTTATCAATACAATAATAGAACAGACTTTATAAAAAATGATTATTTGTTGTTTTTAATCAATATAAAACTCATGTGTGTCACATAATATATCACCAAAAAGGTCATCCAGAATAACCTAAAAAACCGTAGCACAAAAAAAATAGAGAAATTTTGTTCACTTCACTAGAATTTCACGTGTGACACCATTCCATAGCGATGTACAGTCCATCCAAAAGAATTCATAATGTCAAACGTCTTATCATAGACATCCAAAGCCCACAAAAAAAGAGATGCAAAAGGAAAAAAAACACCTGCAAATTGCATAAAAAACCAAAATAGTAGATGTCAAATGCATATGAGACAAAAATAAACATGAACTGTATAAAATACTAAAATTATTAAAAACTAATGTCTTCAGCAATCGTTATAACTAAAATAAATAAAAAATAAAATTCCCTCCAATCTCCCTCCAACTACCACATTTGTAATTTGTTCTCTCAACTCTATCATCTTGTTTGCACATTCATCATCTTAAGTGTGGGTCTCGAGAACTTCATTTTCAGTCTGTGACAATGACTGCTAATGGCGATACTTATAGATCTCAACATGGGCATGTGCATGTTCCTCACCTGTCATACGAAAATAGATGTTGTTGCGGGAATGATACTACTAAATATCATCTTAAGTGTGGGTCTCGAGAACTTCATTTTCAGCCTGCGACAATGACTGCTAATGGCGATACTTATAGATCTCAACATGGGCATGTGCATGTTCCTCACCTGTCATACGAAAATAGATGTTGTTGCGGGAATGATACTACCAAATATAATTGTAGAGAGACATCTTGACAATCACAATCTGTATTTGTTTGGAAAATTGATAAGATGACATATAACAAAATATAACATATTTCTTCTTTCAAGCACCAAATGTCTTCTCAATGACACAGCGTAAGGATGAATGTCTTTTGTTGAATATTTATTTTATATCTCGTGTGACATTGTTGGCTCGCTCAAATTTTGATATATAATATCTCGTATCAGGTTAGGGTTTAAGATACTCTCACTTCAACAAATACCCAACATTGACAAAATTGTATTTATTTGACGTGAATTAAATAATTAGTGTTGAAGAAAGAAAGAATTAAATAGTGGTTCAATCTCAAGTGAATCTGTTGGTGAATGTAAGAAGTTGTATTTGTTATTCCGTGTTGCATTTTTAAAAATTTCTCTGTGATGTGCACTGGTTTCCCAACCAATCATGACAAAAGTGAAGCACATGTTGATGTCGCGCACCACAATGACATTCTTCGTCAATGAGCCACAGCAACCGATGAATGTGATATTATGATTATTTGAAACACGTGCACTAACATATGCTCGTCAATTGCTCCAATATAATTCTAGAAAGAATTAAGGGTTATATAATTTCAATATTTATATGAAAATTGAATGTAATGAATATGAAAATTTTCTTTAACTTGTGTCATATACCGTGTATCGTGTGAAATCTCTGTGAGAGTCCGTTTGAATGCAGAATTTGTTGGTTTTATGACTTGTGAAGTAAAAGTGATAAGTGCATTCAGCCTTATTGAGAAACATCTACAAATTCTTTTCAGAAGAGTGCTGAAATCGCTCTCGTCGCATTAATTCATTATGTGAAAATATGTAGAGGATTATTGCTAAAACCTCTCATGAAATTGTTCTGGATGAGCCATGAAGTCAATGATTTATATGTAGTTCCTCCAACAGATCGGTGAATATATCTTGTGTCATGCGGAACATATTACCAAGTCTCGTTAGGTGGCCAGCAAGCAACTCTTAAAACAATTTGTCAGGGGAGTATTATATGTACGAGTTATGAGAATCATAAATTAAGCATATTGCAGTTGTAACTTTCTTTTGGTGCTTTTCTCTAGTTGTATTCATATATTTTTGAAATCGGAGTGGCTAACACAAAAACATCAATGACTTAGCTATCGTCATATAAATTTATGAACAAAACCAACATAAGCAAGTAACATTACACAAGTAAATAAAAAACATAATGAATACTAAAAAACTCTCTAGTAAAGTGACATGTCCAAAGCAGCGTAAACATCTAAAGTAGCATGAAAAACCATAAATAAATAAACATTTCCAAACTAAATAAATAAATAAATAATATGACCAGAAAATTATAATAAACAAGAGAGTGTCCTCAAATGTCACTGCTCCTATTAAAATAATGTAGGTAAACCACCATGCATTCAACGAGCATCGTCTTGAAAAACTCTCTCTTGGTTGAATCTTCAAGCAACTTCATAGATAACAAATACAATGACATGTCCTCATAAATTTATTGATTTGCCTCCATCTTTTGCATAAACTACTGAACAAAAGTTACTTGTGATGGGTTGAGGTCATTGGTAGATGAAGCCACAAACTTTAAGATTTGACTTATAAGGAAAGCAGCTCCATCTTTTTTTTCCAACTCGGCGACGCTTTAACTGGTTTATGGACTCAATTTCATGGAGATTCAGGATGAAGCCTTATTGGAATCACCTTTTTTTTTATCAGCTCCAAAGTTTTTGAGGATGCCACCAAGCCGTCTCATTGGGGGCACATGCATTGTTACCCGTTGTCACGGCACATCCAAACATGCGATTTAACTTCTACTCCCGTACAGGATCGTTTCCATAGTATTTAAATTTATTCACAGTAGAAACCATCTACAAATTCATATAACATGTTGAATTTTNTCCATCTTTTTTTTCCAACTCGGCGACGCTTTAACTGGTTTATGGACTCAATTTCATGGAGATTCAGGATGAGGCCTTATTGGAATCACCTTTTTTTATCAGCTCCAAAGTTTTTGGGGATGCCACCAAGCCGTCTCATTGGGAGCACATGCATTGTTACCCGTTGTCACGACACATCCAAACATGCGATTCAACTTCTACTCCCGTACAAGATCGTTTCCATAGTATTTAAATTTATTTACAGTAGAAACCATCTACAAATTCATATAACATGTTGTTGAATTTAAAAATAAATTAAGATTTAACAAAAATATTGGATATTTTAAAAAAGTTCACTGCAAGTTTCTCTGCACACCACTCCTCGGAAGCATCAATTATTCATTTTACTAAATCTCACCCTTAGTCCGTTGATTATCGTTTCAATTCCTTCCAAATTATTCTATCTTTCTTAGTTGATCTCACTTATTTTTTAACTGCATCTTATCATACTTTCTATATGTACTTTCCTTGAATTTTCTAATAATATTTATACTGTCAACCTATTTCTCAGTTTGGTCTCCTTTAGTCAAAGATCGTAAAATATTAATTTTGTCTATTTATCTCACATTGTAGATGAACCAGCCTCTTTTATCTTAACCATTGTATTATTATCATGAAAAAACTAATTAACAAATATGAATGTCACAGTATCACAACTAAAAGAAAAATATGAATGCCACAATATCATCACCAATGTCTTTCCACACCATACTACATCACATATACGNAAGTTCACTGCAAGTTTCTCTGCACACCACTCCTCGGAAGCATCAATTATTCATTTTACTAAATCTCACCCTAAGTCCGTTGATTATTGTTTCAATTCCTTCCAAATTATTCTATCTTTCTTAGTTGATCTCACTTATTTTTTAACAGCATCTTATCATACTTTCTATATGTACTTTCCTTGAATTTTCTAATAATATTTTGCCAGACTTTCTTGTTGAAATAGACTGTCAACCTATTTCTCAGTTTGGCCTCCTTTAGCCAAAGATCGTAAAATATTAATTTTGTCTATTTATCTCACATTGTAGATGAACCAGCCTCTTTTATCTTAATCATTGTATTATTATCATGAAAAAACTAATTAACAAATAGGAATGTCACATTATCGCAACTAAAAGAAAAATATGAATGCCACAATATCATCACCAATGCCCCTCCACACCATACTACATCACATATACATCACCACTGTCACCACCTTCACACACCAACACATTAAGACACCAACACATCTATAACACCACCACCTCCTCCTCCACGCACCAACACCTCCACAAAAACACACCTCCGCACTAATCACCACCTCCGCACATCCATCAACACATCCTCTAACACAAATACAACCACACACCAATCACCACATCCGCAACATCACTATCTCCACACATCCACCAAGACATCCTCTAACAAAAACACAACCACACAACAACCACCATCTCCTCTCATCCACCAACCAATCCACTAATACAAACACAAGCACAGAACAACCACCACCTCCACGCACAGAACAACGTACACCACCACCTTCACATCCACAACATTGCTATCGACAAAGCAAGCACCCTCTTTCAGCAGTTTTAAAATTATTTGTCAAAATACAAAGGTAAAGATAAAGCCCCACCCCATATTTTTTCATTTGATGCAATTCCATACATTGTACCCGAAACATTGCTATGAATAAATCAAGCGCCATTTTTCATCATTCTTTTCAAATTCTCTGTCAAACATTAAAGGTAAAGATAAAAACTCACCCCATATTTTTCATTTGATGCAATTCCTTGCAAGGCACCCAAAACATTGTTATCAACAAATCAAGTACCCCCTTTTAACCATTTTTCAACTTCTCTTTCGAACATTAGAAGTAAAGATAAAACATCATCTCAATTTTATCATTTGATGCATACAATGCACCCGAAACATTGCTATCAACAAATCAAACACCCTCTTTCAGCCATTTTTCAAATTCTCACTCAAACATCAAAGGTATGGATAAAACCCAAACCATATTTTTTACTTGAGACTACTACATATCGGGCACCTAAAAACATTGCTATCAACAAATCAAGTACCCTGTTTCAGCCATTTTGCAAATTCACAATCTAACATCAAATGTAAAGATAAAAACTCATTCCATATCACATTCAACCACAAAATTACAAAATTCAAATTTCAAATCATAAAGAGAAAGCCACAAATTGCAAAATCCAAATTCTCACTTCAAACTCTAAATGAGAAAACCATAAATAACAAAATTCAAATTCTTACTTAAAACTACAAATGAGAAAGCCACAAATCACAAAGAGAGAATAGTTCCATTGAAAAAAAATAGGTGATGTCGTGGTGAGACGGAGAACATAGTAAGCAGTCAGAAAGCCAGAGATCTGAGGGAAGAGGGAGAAGGGAGAGGCAACCCATTGCAACAAGAGCTCGGAGGGAAGAGGGAGATGAGAAAGACACCCTATTGCCACCGAAGAGAGGTGTTATGAAAAAACGACGACAATAAAGCGAAAAATAGATCGAAAAAAATCACACCTNAAACTACTGAATGACCACCCTCATTGAGCTGCCCTACAGAAATGAGGTTTTTCTTCAATTCAGGAACGTGTCAGACTTTTTGCAAATTCCAATTGCTCTTGTTAGGAAGTGCAATATCAACGTCTCCCATCCCCACCACGTCAAATTTTTCCATCAGCCAGATATACCTTCCCAAAGTTGCCTGCAACATAATTCCGCATTAACTCCCGGTGGGAAGATGTATAGAAGGAAGCCCCTGAATCCAGTATCCAGTCATCAACAGAACTGTAAACCGTCAACAATAGCGCATCATGTATTTCTTCAGTTACAACATTTGCATCATCATTTCTCCTTCTTGAGATTTCTGCAGTTCTTTTTTATGTGGCCAACTTTGCCACAATTCCAGCAGGTTATCTGCTGACCAGACTTTGATTTTGATCTTCCTCTGTTTGAGTTCCTGTCCCGTGATCTCCCTCTAGAATCAACAATCAGTG